>PNEQ01017771.1:0-56202 GCA_003012365.1 Medauroidea extradentata | reverse complement strand
GATGCCTGGGGGGGCCCCCGAGGGGGTGGGGTGTAAAGACCTACTCAAGATGACGTCTTATTTTAACCTACACTAATAACTATCTTAATAAAGCTAGAAGAAATGCAGAGGCTGGCTGGCGCTGTTAAAACAGCAGCAGACAGAAAAAACCTTTCAACAGTCCCTCGGTGTCAAGCACTTGCAAGCTTGCCTAGAAATTAAAAAATCTAAACTAACTGGCCTGCCTATCCGACCTGCGAGCTATAGTTACCGACTCACACTGTGTGCCTTAGTTGTCACGGTTACGTATCCAACACACAGATGAGCGACAGAAGCTGAAGGTCTGGTAGACTAGTAGATGGCAGTGAGCACGATGTGCACACTGCGGCTGCCGGAACAGAACCCCTTTTCTTCCTTCGGTGTCTCGAGTAAGACTGAGGAGGCTCTTATATAGAGGCTGGTAGCACCTTGCCTGTGATTGGCTGTCCATTGGGCCAATAGGAGTGGAGGGGGCTCCTGATTGTTCCCTGGATGGCCAATCACTGAAGCTCTTTCCTGATTGGCTGGAGAGGTGGCCAGTCAAGATTATGTTCTGGTACGTCGTATGGTGGATGTTTTACTGTCCAGATTTTTGAAACAGAGGTCCCCAGGCCCTACTTAGCTTGTAATGTTGGCAGGATGTTTTATATACTTATGTTTATATATACTTATCACGGTGTCAGCGAGCAACCATGAAGCAGGTGTTGTCTGATTAAGTATATGTATGTATATATTTGGAGACTAGCCTATAGGTCAGTGAACCCGCGAGTTTTTTATGTCTCTATTTATCATCTACAAGATGAGCTGAGGTACATTTGGAAAGGAAAATTATAATTATGTATTCCAGCTTGTCCCCAAACGAATTGTAACAAATCATTCCTCCTCACGTTTATGGGGGCCTCAAAAATACATTGATTGGTAGCAAAAGGAGGGATTATTTGTCAATGCCTCATAAATTCAAAGGGCAATACACATTGTCTGTATTTAAATATTCAGAGCCTGGTGTCAGTTTCATGGACACGATATTGTTTCGTGTGATAATGTGCGCAAGCAGAGAAGTTGTCTTTGGACCAGCTGTGCTAGGACACGGTTATTTTCCTGGCGCAGTAGACGAATACTTACTTGAGCGGCAACTCCACGAGGCCAGTTTGGCACGTGACCCGAATATAAAAAACTCGTCAATGTTGCCGTCGGGCCAGTGAGGCAGGTGGGCGTGGCAAGACCAACATGTAGCAACGCACCAAGGTGGCAACGCACTCCGACCGGCTAGTTTCTTTTGCTCTCTCTCTCTCTATCTTTGTATTTCTATATTTTCAATAAGAATTTACAGGGACCCCTGATTTTTGCGGAAATATTTTTGCATCACTTTGTTTCAATGCGCTACGTGCTGTTGTAAAAATGGTTATTTGTATATATTTTACGCATAAGTTAAAATGGTTGGGTGGCTGTAGCCAGAGGTAGGCACTTTATATTGAAACTAGTTAAGTGGTTAAGTTAAGGATGAGGGTTACGGTTAATGAAATATGTTAATCTAATTATGGTGGCTTTACTCTACGTAGTTTAGAATACATAATACTTAGAGCCCACGATTTTTGGTGAAAAGAATTCTGCAACAATTTGTTTCAATACCTTGTGTGAACAAATGCAGCTCTGCTTCTTGAGTATTGGCAGAATGTAGGCGTGGCTCATTTGACTGTGCCAACAGGAACAAGGTTACTGCGACACCACACGTCTGTGATTTGCGGGTAAAACCCCGAGACGCTGAGAATTTAAAACAGCCAATCGCTGACCACGAAGCAGAGCTGCATATGTGCACATAAGGCATTGAAAAAAATTGTTGCAGAATTCTTTTCACCAAAAATCGTGGGCTCTAATAATACTGCAAGGTTATACTATATAATTTAGATAGCAGGGGAGCGGCAATTTAGTTAATTAAGGTTATATTCTACTCTATGACGGGCAACCCTTCTGACATCTTTAGGCCTCACCGTAACATGATGTGCCGGAGGCTGACGATGAATGAATGTGCTCGGCTATCGACGGACGGTGGCACGTCATGGGTCTCGACCCAGGACCATCCTCGCGAGATGGTGACGGCTGGAAGGCTTGAAGGAGACAGACCCCGATTCTCTCGATATTTTGGATAATATTGCTACACTTCAGTGCAGGTGGGAAGAATCGCTGAGGTCCTTGTCTTGTGCAACTACTGGCCTGATTGCACTGTCGTCGTCGTCGCTAGCACGTCCTCCAGACGAGGCTCTTGGTAACCATAACAGTGCACACCAGAGGTGAATCTAGAAGAGTCAAGCCGGTGGGGGAGGGTATATGGGCAATGGACCTTCTTGAGACAGCTCAAAAACTATATAGCCAATTAAATGCCAAGCCAGATATTGAAAAGATTACCTCATACTTTTCCTAGAGCTGTATAAAAGACAACACAATATTAACAACTAGAACCACGATTTTATGGCGAAAATAATTTTCCACCTCTTGGTTTCAGTGTCTTATGAGAACATTTACAGCTCTGCTTCATTGTGAGTGATTGGATACTTTAACTCTTAATGCCTTGGTATTCTACTGACAAATCACAGACGTATGGTGTCGCAGTAACCTTACTCTGATTGGTACAGTCAAATGAGAGACGTGCCTGCACAAAGACGCGCTGCCAATAACCATGAAGCTGAGCTGCAGATGTGCATGTAAGTCACTGAAACAAAGTGGTGCAAAATTATTTTCGTGATAATCAGGGGTCCCAAGGCATTTATAAAAACTCACGGAGATGGGTGGGTAGGAAAAAATTTCTGCTTAATAGCCCGTGTCACTAAGCTTGCTAAATTTTTATTTTTTCCTGATTCGAAATTTTACAAGATTTATATGATGATATTTCAACAAGGACTTTGCTAATTATATTACCTTTCATTACGCACACTGAACTAAAAATATTAAAATGTAAATATGAAATAATTCAAATAATTCTAAATTAAGGATAATAGTTGTGTCTCACGATGTAATGAAACTGAATAACTCCTAGTTTCATTTTAGTCCATAAATACTCACCCTTAATAGTAAAATGTAATGCTTCTGTTAAGAGACATTTCCGATGATTTGTCACACCCTTAATTTATTAATCGGAAATGAATAACTTTAACATAAGAGCTGATGACACAGCTTCTTTTTTTTTAAACACGTCAAAAAATCACGAGGTCAGCTTCTCGATTTACTTCTCGCTAATCCTGTTCTTGAGCAGTGCACAAGCGCTTACAAGAGCCCGCGAGGGTAGGTAAGATGGCATTTCATATTCCCTTTTACAAGAGGTAACCCTAGTAAAGTTCATTCGGGACGACACGGGTTCGTTCTCCGGCTTCGGCCATCCTGATTTCAGTTTCCATGGTTTCCCAAAATTGCTCTAGGCGAATGCTGGGATGGTTTTTTGTACAAATCATGGCCACATCCTTTCCCAGCTTCTGTCATTGTACTAAGTTGAGTGTTACCATCTCTACTTCGCTGTCGACGAGACGTAGAGACCACTTACCTTACCGAGTAAATTTCGCCTGACCAGCTTGTCGATCAACTCCTCACTTACCCTGCTCTACATGCAGGTGTAAATAATGTGCTGCGGACTTCGTATTGGGCAAAATATTTACTACGTATAAAATACGAATTTGTTTGTTCCGCCATCTTAAAACTGTGGTGATCGACGAAACCTGGTCACTCAACTAAGAGTACCTACTTTATTCCAGGTTGTGAGTTTTATTAAGAGCCTCGTGTTTCACCGTAACATTTCCCAGTAAACAGTAGTCAGTAGGCATGTGAGTTTCCTCTCGTGTTAAAGGCGTGGCAACGTATTTGAAGAAAGTAGTTTCGTACGGAAATGTCCCAAACACAACTACGCAGGAAAAGAAAGCACGTTGCAGACGACAACCCGGTGTACTTTCAAACAAGCATTATTGTTATAAGTAGAGACATGCAAATATCGCGTTATCTGATAGGAGGCTGGACTTAAGTTACTGTGATCATCTGAATTCTGCTGTTGGCCGACAATATGTGTGACGAACCTGAAGGACTCTATCAACCAACGACTAGAGATGATGGTTTATCGCGGGAAAACTTGACTGTTTGCTGGCTTTCAACGCGCGTTCAGCTTACCAGCAGGTTACTGGAGTTTGCTTGTACGAGAAGCTATTGCCCTATTTGACTGAGCCAATAAGAATCCCGGTACTGTAATATTTGATGCCTGTTATTGGTCTGCAGACAGCTACGTTTTGTCAGACGTGCAGCACCCAATCATATATGTTGCATTTAACTACAACGTTTTCTAGGTTATGTTGGCACAAGACATTTTCGTGACATACCGTCATCTCTACCAATAATGTAACGTCAAGTGTAACATGCCTAGGGACCCTTGTTCTTCGCGAATTAATTTTGCCTCAGTTTATTTCAGTGCCTTACGTGCACATCTACAGTCTTGCTTCATGGTTACTGACAGCGTGCCTTTGTAAAGAGCCGTATATCATTTGACTGTGCCAATTACAATAACGTTCCAGCAACACCACACGTCTGTGATTTGCCGGTAGAATCCCATGGCTTTTGAGAGTTAAAATAACCAATCGCTGACCACGAAACAGAACTGCAGATGTGGATACAAGCCACCGAAACAAAGTGGGGCAAAATTCTTTTCGCGAAAAACAGGTGTCCCTAAACATACCCACAATCCTTAGAGCGACTGACTTTTGGTGAAAATAATTATGTAATATTTTGTTTAGAGGCCTCACGCGCATATCTGCAGCACTACTTCATGGTTAGTGATAGAACATGTATAACTCTCTTCGTCTTGGGACTCTATCCTCAAATCACAGACGTGTGGTGTCTCAGCAAATTGGCACAAGTCAAATGAGCGACACCTCTGCACTAAGATACTCTGCCAATAACCATGCAGTACAGCTGCCGATGTGTACGAGAGGCATTTAAAGAGGGCGTGGTACATAATTCAACGCTAAAAGCATTGATCTATAACTGTAGGTTTCTTGAAGCCAATTTGCGAAAATTAAACAACAGCAGTCCTAGACAATAGTTTTAGCCAACGTTTTAAACTAAATTGTTTCCAGTCTTACGAACTTCTGAGACACAATCTCTGACGCCGGAACCTCGTGCATTTAACTACGGCGCAAGAGATCACGCGAAAGGAATTAGCTATTCTGAATAAATATTTACTCATAAAGTTGGCAAATACCATTATCTAGGATTGTCATTGAGTATTTTATCCATATTGGCTTTGAAAAAAGAGTAGAAATCAATTTATGTTTTCAGCGTTTATTTATCTACCACGCACTCTTAAACAATTTGCTGCAGAATTACTTTGACCAAAAAACAGTACCTTAAACTATCCTGTAATGCGAGCACACAAAGATACAAAGACCCAGAGCCAATAACGTCACGGATTGTATTCTGTTGAGTATAGGCCCTGTGGATTGTAGCCTATCACTAGAGCCCGGTAGTTTTCGCGAAAAGATTTTTGCATCACTTTGTTTCATTGTCTTACGTGCGCACCTGCATATCTGATATGTGGTCATTGATTGGATGCCTTAACGTACAACGTCTGGAGGTTAAACGCGAAAATAACACACGTGATGTGTCGCAGCTATCCATGTACTGATTGGCACAGTCAAATGAATAATGACTCTGCACAAAAATACTCTGCCAATAATCATGAAGTTGAGCTGCAGGTGTAAGACACTGAAACAAAGTGGGGCAAAAATCTTTTCGCGAAAACTACCTGGCCCTACCTATCGCGAATTAATAACGTGAAGTTGACATGATTTTAGTTATAAATACTATCTAGAATCCCTTCAACATCGCCAAAAAAATATTTTCCGCACTACTGTGTCTCGAAATAATTATAATTACTGGATGTAGGTGAAAGTACGGTACGGAAGTTAGGATACGGGCTCCCTTTTACGCTGTTTCGTGAAGATAATTTTCCATGTTGTAAAATGGTTTCACAGACAAGTTGAATTGTTTTTACTGTGTATATTATATATATATTTTTTCGAAACAAATATTTCTAGAAATTTGATACTAACGTTCGAATTAAGAAATTTTTTTTAGGTCACTAATAGGCTAGTAAAAATTACGTAATACTTAGTTTAAAAAAAATAAAAATAGGGTACACAGAAAACAATTTACAACACATCAATGGAATGATTTTACGATATGTTCTCCCGTTTACGATATCAAAAATAATATTCGCTAAAACAGCGTAATAGATTCGTTAAGGCGAGTCGCCGAGTTAACATCTTTGGAAACAGCTCCATAAATGTCAAGCATGCTGCATTTTCATAAAATGTTACTAAAATACTAAACGTTCTGAAAAATATTTCAATAGCAAATTTTTTACTTAAGTTTCTTTTCTCAAGCTGCATAAACTAGTTGTAGTTGGATATTTAATAACCTTGTTTTTTCCTTGAGTGTTCAGCACGTGGACTTTTACACTAGTTTAACGTTATCTTTTACAATATTTACTACAAAATGCTGTAAGTCTTATAAAATCGATATTTCACTTTTATTTTTTAATATAAGTATATGCGTGAATATTGTATACATAATTCCCGCAATCATAAATAGAGAAATAGAAGGTTACGCACAAATAATGCACTGCACTTTCTTGTTCAATGTAACGTGAACACGAATTGGAGCAGAATGCGCTCTATTATCTTTTTGCAGTCTTATCGTAATGACTCACGGCTCTAGTTTTGCAAACGGAAAACACATCATGACTAAATACAGTGTTATCTTAATCCCATACAGCCTGAGGAAACATTGTGGGTTTACTATCGTAATCACTTAGCTCATCAATTCTCTGGAAAATACATCGTTTCAACAGCTGCAAACAATACAAATTTTGCATCGTGACTTAAGTTACAAGTCGGTCACCAGCGCGCTTGACGGGGAAATTGACGCATTCGATTTAACTGGCAGTAACTATAAATTATTTTAATTAAAAATATTACGCTTAATGCTCCCTTTCTATCTACAGTTGAGGTCATAAACTTGTGATATTTAAAAACACATCCTCAACTGAGGAGTCTAAATATTTCCAGCTACCGAATGTTCCATTTTCGGGATTGTAGTACTTTTGCTATAGTTATATGTAATGTTCTTATGGTTGCAAAATATTTATAACAATTTCATATTTCTTAGTTTTACAAATACAAATAATTGAAGACGCAACAGTTGAATAAAACAAGTGCAATACAGCCTTTACACTTACGCTATGAAGAACAACTATCCCTAGCAATAAATTTCAACACTAAAATTCCAACCTATGCTCCTTTAGAAACGATGGTATCTTAAATGTCTCCTGTACTGCTGATTGCTTGTAAGTCTTTAAACCTTGGGTCCCTCATTTTGATTAATACCGCAACATCTGAATGAAACAACATTACATTTAAAATTATATCCTCGAAACGATAGACTATTTGCTTACATATTACTCTTGAGATTTTCAAAATATGCATGAAAGCATTTGTTTCCAAACTGACCTTGTTAGTTTAACATTGAACTGACTTTTAGCGAGGGAGATTTTTACACGAATTCACAACTCATTTCAAGTGGCCAAGTCCTCGGCAGAAAAGCAACCTGATGCCATTGTGTAGTACGATAATTGTATTCAAGGTGCGGGAAGTGGTGGGGACGGGAAAGGGGTGGTGATGGGTTCGAAGTATCCAGCCGGAGTCACGCACATTTTCTTGGAAGGATTCATTTAGTCATTTTTTGTACACAGCCAAGACAACAGCCCCCAATATTTTTTCTAGGAACAGTTTGAAAGAACGATTGCAGAGGTTTGCTGGTTGAATATCATAGTAATTTCGTTGCTTAATTTCATCCAGGAAAGTTTTTGCTGGTTGGGAATTGTATACACTCCATATCCTCACTTTATCACCATTCGTAAAGCATCAAGTGTGGAAACAGGCTTTATCGCTAAACACAGTACGAGATAACTGATCTGTATTCCTCTCGTTCCATTTTCAAACAGCAAGAACTGTGAAGACACGCCGCACTCCTTACTTTGCCTGAAAATATTCACACAGTTGCTGGGAAACAATGTTTTGTGATATTTAAAATATTTTAGCAAATAAGTTATTGTAATACAAACTGAACTACTCTTAATTTCAAAAACCAAAATTTTCCAACATGTAAAATTAAAATATTTGTAACAAAAATTAATAAACGTTCTTGGTAAAACTTTTCGGCACTTTAAAATTTTTGTATTAAATTATTTTTGAAAATTCAAAATTGTGCAAAATGATGTTGAGGGCCATTAATGACTGTTTCAGAAACCTTTTTGAAGAATGAAATGTTTTCTCTAAATTTTTCGGGTACCTGTTCTGCCTGACTGACCCATCCCCACGATATATTAAATTTTTTTTGTCAGAAACTTTCACGGGTGCACGCACAACTCACCAACGTTTCTTTGCAATCAGACAAATGGTATAGGTCATTTAGTCGGCGCACTCAGAGACGACACAAAGCAAAAGAACAGGTAAATGAAAAAAAAAAAAAAAAAAAAAGTAAGCCAGGTGTGCGTAACATGGTCACAAAATGAACGAGAACAACACGTGGACAAAACATAGACTAGAATTACTGTAAACACAGACGAACGTACCAGAGACTTCCTTCGACAACAGCTAACAGAGGCGTTTCTTTATGTTCGTATCAAATTTTTTTTTGTGTTTTTTTTGCGAGTAACCATGTTTTCAAAATTGCTTACGTCCACAACGCAAGTGCCTTTACTCCTTTACTTAAGGGTGCCGCCTACCACTAGCTTCAAATGCGTCGCAATGTGTTCATAAATAGGTTTTTTTACGAAACTGTTCCACATGTGCACTTTCCGCCAACGTTCGAAAAAAACACTTTCGACAAGGACGGAACGCCAACGTTAAGACACCACGCTCATTAAATTAAGGGGCTTCCCTGGACAGGCTGCATGTCTGTGTGACGCAAGAGCGGTAATGTCGCCGTTGACCGACTTATGTAATGTTTTATCGCCTCTTCGCGCAAGCCACTCAGCTGGCCTGCAGTGCTTTACACAGTGTGTTGTGTCGATATTCGACGATCTTTAGAATTCTTTGCTGTCAAAAAAATCTGGGATATTTTGTGTGTGTTTTATGTCGTTTTTTTTTTGTTCTTATTATATTTACTTTGTTATTCAACACACGTTTGATCAGCAAAACATGAGCAATAGCGTATGTCCACAAATCAATAAATTCTAAGCCATTTTTAGCCATTTCAGGGGCCCGAAAGTGGTGCTTCTAGTAAATGTGCCGAATTTTTAAAACTATAGCGACGTAGCTTGAAGTGTGTGCTCTTTTCGTAGATATACAAATACAATGCGCGTTGAATAGCTCCGTCAAAAAAAGAATAGCTGTAACTCGCTGCAACGCATTTGAAGCCCCTTAAAAATATGGTTTCTAAGCCCGCCTACGTAGATAAATACTGTCTTTTCAGGCTGTCAGACTTCAAAACGTACTAACCGGATGTATGCGAAACTCATACAGAAAATGCATTAAACTTTACTTCAGACATTCCACTAATAAAATTATACGGTCAAGCTTGAAGTCCGATGGTAAAAATATATCGGCGGGAATCTTGCACGCTAGTTGAGCGCTTGGTTCGTAGTGATGATGCGGCATTTGATGGGCGTTTTAAAGTCGTCCTTACAGCTCCGTTGCTTGTGAACCTCTAACACGCAGGTAGGTGGCTGGTAAGCAAAGAAACTGTGATGAAGCACTTCGCTTTCAGCTGTCTCTCTTTGCTTACCGTCCACGCTAGTAGGTGCAAGCTGTACAGTTGCATCAGGAACAATCACTGTGTAGCCGAGGTTCACGCAACGCGTCGCGACCGTTCATATGGCGATCGACGAGGCTCCCATGCAGACATCAGCAGCTGTGACTGCCGGATGTGTAAACTATAAGGTCTTGTTCCTTGCTCACACCGATCCGAAGACAAGAGCGCAACCTCCTAACGACATTCCATTACACCCGCGTTTCTCTTATTTTCCTCGGGTAACGGAACAACTCCTTGAAGAAACCGAACAACACGAACTTAACCTCAATAAAAGCCTTTCATTAACACTTACAGCAGGGTCGCACTTACGCGCAGGCTTGAACCTTGCGGCCGTACCCCAACTAAATTAATTAATTAATATTTTACTTTAAATAGGCATAAAGGAATTTATTTAAATATGTATACAAAGTTCAGCACTAGGTCGGTTTATGATTTGACGTCTTTGTTTACATGTTTATATGGTACTGTATTATTATGTTACAAAAATTACAAAAACACTTGGTAATATATACAATTGGTAGAGACACTGGTAAATCGCGGGAAAAGTTGATTGTTTGCTAGGCTCCAACGTACTATGTATAACACTGAAGGTTTGCAAATTATATTGGCTATCGTTTATATGAAGTACCGTGTCCCTCTTCAACAGACCCAATTAGACCTGAACAGTTGTAACACAGAACGTACGTGGTTTGCCAGAAAACTGTTCACACATGTCACGATTGAGATACTACAGTTTATTGGAGACTATGTTAAATATTTTCGCGATTTTCCAGTGTCTCTAACAATTGGACATAAAAATAATGTGCAATGCTAAGATAAAAGATAAATTATTTAGTGTATGAGGACGTTGTTAATATAAATAAAACCATACATAGATTATAATCTACGTATATTTCTTTAAAACACATAAAATAAAATGCAAAAAAAGCACAAATTATGAAAAAAAAAAAAAAAACTATGGGAAGGTCCGCATTTTAATGTGGTGTGTGGACACAGTTACTACAGGTAAGTATTAAACGCTTGCGTTTGTTTAAATATTTTGGTACATACCCTCTTTCTCATATCTTAAAATGAATTTTTTGTAGGATTTTAGGTAAACATTTTATTTAAAACGTAAGTTTTCCGGGTTAGTTAAAAAAAAATCCAGATGGCTCCTGGACCTATACGCCCACAAGAAAGGGAGGTGGGCCCTATCAAAACCTCAGTCTAGGGTCGTACAGATCCTAAATAAAGTCCTTAGTAACGGACCTATTAAAATCTCTACATTCCTGTTAATCAGGTTGGGTCGTGTCAAACTATGTTAAGCTTGCACTGCTGATATGCAGAGATGGGAAATTTATCGTGAAGATTTCTTACGCGATCATCATACCCTTTAGAACTCTGCAGTATCTTGCTACATACTTGATTATTTGAGCCACGATTTTGTCGCGAAAAGACTTTTGTATCATTTTGTTTCAATGTCTCGCGTGCACCTCGGCAGCTCTGCGTCACGGCTATTGGCAGCGCGTCTTTGCTCAGATACGGCCCCTCATTTGACTGCACCAATAACAATGAGGCTATTGTGATGCAATACGTCTGTGATTTGCCAGTTGAATATCAAGACAAGTCACAGTTAAAACGTCCAATCACTGATCATGAAACAGAGTTGCGGATGTCAACATAAGGCTTTGAAACAACATGATGCAAAAATATTTTCGCCATAAAATCTTGGCTCTAACGATTAGATTATGATTGTCCTACCCGACATAGTTGTCTAGCGATCTAACACAGATGTAAAAGATTACACTAGCAATTCTTATTGGCGCTATCAAATAAGGTAACAGACTCACGTACGGACGACAGCCAAAAGCATGAACGAAACTTCCGACAAGCTGGAAGTAACCTAACAGACAATCAAGTTTTTTCCGCTAAAAATCACTATCTCTACTGATAAGTTGTTTTCGGGATTCATCTTGAGCGTTGGTTATCACTAGAGACTTGAAAAATTCGCGGGTTCAGTGACATGTAGGCTAACCTCCAAAAATATCAATGTACTCAAGCAGACAAGAAGCTCATTGGCTGCATATGACACAATGGTACCAACATGCTTGAGCATGCACTTAGCTGAATTTTATTATATGTCCTTCGGGATAAAGTGAGAACTCAAAAAATCCTGCTAAAGTTCTATTTTCAACCAATTCGTATCTTTTCACGCGTAGGCTAACTGCTAACGACGGGACAAACCTAACCTCTCTGGACACGTCACTTAATGTTTGAGTGTGTAAGATAAATTGTGCAGTCGTTATGATTAAATTAAGTCTTAATAAAAAATATTAATTATATAAAATACAAGCATGTCTATTTCTGTTTATTTTGTTTCTGTATTGTAGTATTCAAACAGGAAACACGCGGAACTATATTGCGTGATTTCGCTGCCAACCATACAAGCAGTAAGGCAACTAGAGTTAATGTAGAATAAATTATATGCAATAACGGTTAGTGATATTTTTCAAAGGTTAAATATTTAGTGTTCACTTTAACCCGAATGAGCTATATTAGCTCATTGAGCCCCAGGAAGTGTCAAATAAAAGTAAAGGAGAAACCGAAACTGATGCAAACTTGCAGTTGTTTGAATTTTAGCTTGCGTCCAAAAAAAAAACGCGAATTTTTCAGTCTTCTCTATTTCTTACTAACGACTAGATGTTTTCGAAAAATAATTTTGGAACAACTTTGTTCTAATGCCTTACGTGCACACTTGCAACTCTGCTTCATGGTCAGTGATTGGAAGTTGATAACTCTCAATGGGTTGGGATTCTGTCCGCAAATCATACACGCGTGGTGTCGCAGTATCTTTGTTCTGATTGGTACGGTCAAATGAGGAACGTATTTCCACAAAACAGGCTGCCACTATAGCAACAAAGCAAAACTGCTGAGGTGCACGTATAAGGCGTTGAAACGACATGGTGCAGAAATATTTCCACGAAATCATGTGTCCCTACTCATAGTTAGATCTCTAGGGCGTGTCTTGCGGAACATTGAACCAATAACAATAGTAGCAGAGAAATACTTATGATAGAATTCTATAAGGAACTTAAAAATAATTCACTAATTTTTTCTGGCCTCTACTAACAGGTTTTCCAACATCTTGTGTTGGCAGAACTTGCTCTACTGTATCTTTACCCCAATGGCATACCGGGAGTAACATACAGATCTTCTAGGTTGGTAGATGTGTCAAGTCTCACCCACCAGTCGCGTCAGAATTACCAGCCTCGGGTCACCACTGGTTGAGTTTTCAGGCCGGAGGCTGGTTTGGACCTCAGGGGAACACCTGAGTCGTGACTAGGCGAGGATGACACTGTGGTGGTTTGCCATTGTTTCCCGCATGATGGCGATGAAGGAACAACTCAGCACCTAGTCCTGAACCCGGGGAAGTAACTGTATATTTTCCTTCCCGGCCGGGAATCGAACCCGGAAAACTTGGTACACCGACCAGCAAGAGTTCTAACCTCTGAGCCATGTGGTCGGACTCTGGGGTCACCAGGCTCTCAGAACCATTTATAGCTATTTAGTGGCACAACAACTTAAATTCCCAAAACGAGAGGGGGACAAACGTAATAATTGCTGTTCTGATTTTCATCTTTCAGGGGGTACGATAGTCACCAACTTTGATAATAAAGTTCTGCTTTCATGGCATTCTAGAGTCACGATTTTACGGCGAAAATATTTTTGCAACATTTGGTTTCAATGCGTTATGTACACATCTGCAGCACTGTTACATCGTCTGTGATTGGATGATTTTACTCTCACATTCTTTGGCATATTACTGGCGTACGGAGTCACAACTATTGTATTCTGATTGGTGCAGTTAAATGAGAGACTTGTCTGAACAAAGACACACTGCCAGTAATCATGAAGCAAAGCTGTCAATGTGCACTGAAACAAAGTGGGGCATAAATCTTTCCGCGACAAAATCGTTGCCCTGCGCATGACTTTAAATTAAGTATTTTGTTACTAAAATAAGAACGTGTAAAATCGTTGTTTCTAGACAGGTAGATTATTTATGCTCCCCCCATACTTCTCAAGGGTGGGGAGCAATACACCGCTTCCTCTCTATGTTGTTACGTCCCTGTAGCTAATAGTCCACGGGAGTACAGTACCTGAATATCGCCAGAAAGCCTGTACAACTGCAGACCTGCCTGGCAACAACCAACATGCAGCCACTGTACGTCGACGGAGCGATAAATTCTCCACGCCCGACTCCGAGGCTCTCCAGTCAGCCTTGACATTCCGCGACGCTTTAGTCCACAGCCGCATAATTCCGCAGTAAAGATCGTTTTACAGTCGCTCGTGGGCGCCATCAAGTTTATGTCCTTCTGCTGTAGTGCATACTGGCTGTTCACGGTTAAGTGACTACTTAAGCGGGTCATATCTATTTATGTAGTTTAAACAAATCATTACACTTTCGTTGTAAAATTGAAATATTAATTTTATAAATAATATTCACAAAATCAATTTAAATATTTCATAATATTTCTAATATTGCTGACTATATAAGCTGTATGAATTAAACACACTTCCCACCAATAAAACTGTGCGCATGTGTGCGTATTGTCAACTTGCGTTTAAGTGACCATTTTTCAAGACTGTCTTCTCAAGAACAGCAAAAATACATGCTAATTCCCTCGAACGATAATTTTTATGTTCGGTCAAAACTGTAAAAAGGGGTTTATTACATACACGGTTGTATTTATGTAAACAATCTAAGAAAAGTTTAAAACTTTGTTTAAAAGTAAAAATAACACGACTTATAAAGGGCCGAGCAGTGGTCGAATAATCTCCTATATGCCGAAGCTCTGCACACCGCTTGACGGCTTGGGAATAGAATATTTAGGAATACAGAAGTGAAACAGCAGGTAAGACGGCAAACTCAGTCACACGCGACAATAAAATGGCTTCCCCGGCAATCAATATGGCGGAAACTCCTACCGCCAATCAGAGTAAGGCGACTGCCCTGCTAGCAAGCAGCCAGGCCAATAGGAAACCTGCCGTGACATACAGGAAACAAACAGACACGATGCTGGTATCAACAGCCTCGGACAACAAATAAGCGGCGAAGTTCGTTCGTATCAAATGTGCCGCCACATTTCACGTCTGTATTAATATTTAGTCTGTGGCTTGGGCAGGCCGTCACTTCAACATTAGCATATTTTCAACACGTCAACAATTTCGCAGTCTTCACAAGCGTGTGTGTAATGCGAAGTCAGAGGAAGAGGATTGTGCCCAGATTAAAGTTAATTCTACCACAGGTTAGAAAGATCAATCTTGAAAGTTTGGCAAGGCACAATTTCTGTCGTTTGTCGCTCTGGTATATCGGTAAAGGATGTAAGCTGACCAACCACAGAGCTTCCCTTAATATAAAGTTACATGAAGTTGATAATTTTAAAGCCGCAGATTTAATTAGATTTTCAGTTTAAAATTAAATTAAACGATATCTGTATTTGTCAATCCAAGTTGAAATTAATTTTACTATGTTTTCGTATTTTATTAGACCCGTTAGCGATAACAGCGCTACTGTCGGCAACATTTTTCACTATGCTTAACCCCTCCCATAAGAAAACATGTCGCCTTTCCAACGTGTAGTAGAATTAACCTTACCTATGTTTCCATGCGGCGTTATTCAAATGTCTCACATAACGTCCACGTACGTCACAGAGCCTCGTGCGAGCAGATTGTCGGCAGCGTGTGTTCTGCACGTGTAGATGTTCGCTGCGTTCTGCGTGC
The DNA here is from genome assembly GCA_003012365.1 of Medauroidea extradentata. Classification (NCBI taxonomy): domain Eukaryota; kingdom Metazoa; phylum Arthropoda; class Insecta; order Phasmatodea; family Phasmatidae; genus Medauroidea; species Medauroidea extradentata. The sequence continues at coordinate 40,581 of PNEQ01017771.1, read as the reverse complement.
CATACACCACACGAGACTTGATCAGCACGTGCTAAGATCATACTAGGTAGTTTTTTTTTTTTCACCTTGGTACAAACAACTCGTCAGAACTATCTTAACGTATTGCCTTGAAAAAATTCAAGACGAAAAGCAGTTACACGATGCAGAATTCCATGCAGGGCTATTGCAAAACAATGCGTCGTTCGTTAGCAGAAAAATTATTTTGCTTGATTTGGGCTTATTTTTTAAGAAAGAAAAATGTTGCTTTAAAAATATTTTCAAAATCATTGTAAAACTACAGTACATTACGTGCCCTAAATAACGGTCCACACCTACTACAAGATATGCTAGTAACGAGATGAAATAACCAGGTTTTTTTTTTATTATGTACAATACGATGTGTCAGATCAGAGAATGTTAATTTTGTGTAGTGGTACCGGGGCGCATGTAATAAGGGTCCTAGTGCCATGTTAAACGACGAGTACCCTATTTCCGCTGAAGACGCCGGAAGTAGGCTACATTTTCCCTCTCCCTGATACCAACGTTAGAACACGCAATTTAGCACACTCGTAACATAATTTTCGTAATTATATTTAAAATTTCAACATACTAAATAAGACTGTGTGTCAATAACATGTGTTAATATGTATGAATGATTTAAATTCGGTATTATTTCATTGAAACAATTATTTTTTGTTTCATAAGACGTTATTCGGTGTACGAGTGGTACCGCAAACTGAGGTTACTTTGTGACAAGCAGGGCGGACTTTTGTGACACACTCAAAATATGTTTTTTCAGGTTTTTTGAATTGGATAAAAGGAACTCTTTTCGTTTACATAAAACCTCACATTTTATCTAGCCAACGCAAGTTTTGTCAGTCCTTTACTAAACGGCCAAAAAGAAACATTTTGAATGACGCATTTTCATCTACAACTGTCACTAAGTAACCCCGGTTTACGGTAGCTTATAAAAAGTAAGTATTTTTTTCAATTTGACAATATCCAATATTTTGATTCAAAACCTGCTTAAATATTACCAATTTGCACCTTAAAATAAAAATTTTTCCGGGAGAGGACCCCCGGACCCCCACCCTAGTACTGAGTGCCAGTGAACCACCCCCTCCCCCCCAAAAATAAATCCTGGCTACGCCCTTGGTTCCTGAAATACCACACGTCTGTGATTTACGGGTAGAACCCCGAGACACAAGAGATATAAGAAAATCCAATCACTGATCTTGAAGCAAAGCTGTAGACATGCACGTGAGGTGTTAAAACAAATTTTTGCAGGATGTTTTCACTAATAATCACTGACTCTAACGGTAGACACTGCGCGATGTGGCATTCCCCAGTGACATGATTCAACCTGGACGCTATGCACTGTGTGTCGTATACAGAAACTGCGCATTTTCGGACCTATGTTCATAAATTGTTTTAATCCTCTAGATATAAGGAGAGTTTCCCCCAAAATACTGACACGCAATTTCGCTACATCTTGTAGATCTTTGTTTGGTATCTTCATCCATGTACCATTCCTGTGTATTGTTACAAGAAATGTTTCAAATGACAGCATCAGCAATCATCATTTAGTCTGAAACGTAATCGCCTCTAGGCTTGGCACAGAACTTGCACGCAGCTGTGATGTACAGCGCCCAACTGACAGATATTTGCCGACTGACTTAGCATTTCATACGTTAAAAGTGCAAAGTTCGCATCCTTCCAGTACATTCACTTCGTACGTGTCCACCTTTAGCAGCCTGAGAAAAAAGTTGTTGGTTGTTATTTACAAGAGCTTTAAAATAATGTCCACAAGTACAAGCTTTTGAAACTTATGAACCTGAAACCTTTCCTCAGCGCATCCTTTTCGTAGTAAAACTGGGTACTAAACACAGTCATTTGAGTAATTATTAACTTTGCTTTTCAAGGTTATTGGACTTAATGTATATTCGACTACAATGTCATTACAGACGGCGACAAGGAAATTTACACAATCACAGGAGCTGGGAGAGGAACTGGCCCTGGCCTTTCTTAAGGCAACGTAGTAGCAGTCATCTTGAGCGACTACAGGAAACCTCAGGGTTGGAATCATGGCCATCCCGAATGCGCGCCCAACATGTACCAGTGCCACCTTGCACGTTTCCGTGCAGTATATGCTGCGATACAATCCATCCGTAAAACTGGCCTCAAATAGGCGAAACAAAATTAATCAATTTTTTTCAGTATCTAAATAATTTCACACGTGTAAAATACGTAGGCATCACTTGAATTCCTGCCATCTTAAAACCATGAATTGCTCGCAGATCTTTAGACATGACCTGGTGATCAACAAGACCAACCTGGGTAAACCTAGGTAACACTAGCAGAAATGCTTATTGTAAACGCCTATAGTACACAAAATATTCCTGAACTACAGGTTCATAGTTTCTGAAGTGATTTTCTATAAAAAATTGGTATAAAAACATTATGCGAACAATGTCGTACAATAAGTCATTATGGAGGTAAGGTTACGTAGTTGGACTTGATGTCTCGTCGACAGCGAGGTTATTACAGACGGTGACATACAACTTCACACAAGGATAGGAACTGTGAGAGGTGTCGGCCATGGCCTTTGTCAAGGAACCATCCCAGCATTCATCTGGAGTGATTTCTGGAAACCATGACAAACCTATATCAGGATGACCGGAGCCGTGGATCTAACCCTGGTCCTCCCAAATGTGAGTCCAGCGTGTTACAGTTGCGGCACCTCGCTCGGTAACTCATAATGGAGATATCCACCATAAAAAAACACGTAAATTTTGAATAGTTTTAACTGGAGTCAGTAAAATATACTGGAAATAAAACCAAATATTCTGTGAATTGCGTTGTTACTACTTGAGACGTTGACAATAACAAAAAATATCCGTTTTACACACACAATGGTAGGATAAAAACATACCACCACTTTTTTTTCTCAATGTAGGGAATTTTAGTACTCCACAGGTTAACACGTACGTAAGGTAACATCATTCACAAAAGTTTTCCTTAATTTGCAGTATGTTTTATTATTTTCAGTTATAACCATCTGAAATGTCTGTTTTCAAGGGCGGATATCTATCTTATGAGTCACTGTACGATATCGCTCGTAAATTTTTCTATCCCATTTATGATAGTGAATCATCTCACAGCGTTTGTTCCTGTACTTCTGGGAAATGCAGTATAACCTCGTTGATGTATGCCCGTGCATGTTCGAAGAGTCACGGTACATCTCCAGGTTCAGAAGCTAGTCTACAGACGAGATGTTGCTCTGAGGCAATGCGTGTAGCCAGTATAACGTAGCTCGTGGATTGTCACGGCTGATGGGTTGCAGAAGACCTCGAGAGTGGCTGGTGGACACAAGTGTGTCGCCACCTGAGGTCGCTGTCGTGCGTGTCCCACTACCAAACACCACACCAGAACACAGTCCAACCATCGAGAGTAACAATATTAGTTTGAAATGGCGCGCATCTACATTTACCATACTTGCTGATATGATGTTTAAAAACATGGAATGAATGCTAAAATGACCTATAATATAGCGTTATCTACCAAGCTTCCGGCCTTATCACCCATTACATACAGGCAAACAGAGTGAACACGAACTCGTATAGTAGAGCTAGTATACTATCGCGCACTAAATGCACACCACCCTACTCAGGCAAATAACAACACATATTTTTCCACTCTGAATTTATTCCCAATAAATAAACACACCTCTTATGTATTGTACACATACTCAATATGACCCATTACTTTCACACTACCTATTGTTCCATTCAATTTACAAAACATACATATGTGATCACCAATCTCTAATTTCATTTTACGACCACTATACAACACAGGTACTTGCATTGCGGAGATAACTGCTGTATAGGTTTGGTTTATAGGTATTGCAGCATAAGTTGGTAGTGGATTATTGCAGATTTGTGTGTTTATTTATCGGAAATAAGTTCTGGGTGGTAAAAATATGTGATTCTACTTGCTTGGGTAGGGCGGTGGGCATTTAGTGCGTGATAGTATACTAGTTCTACTATACGAGCGCGCGTTCAAGCTGTTTGCCTGTGTTGTATGTAATTCTGATAAGTAGGTACAGGAAATTTCGCTAATTCAATTACTTGTAGGCTAGAATCCATTGTACTATGCATACTCAAGCCCCGTCTATTCGCTTTCATTGAATGTTGTTCCAGTGAGTAACAGCTAATGGACAAATGGCCGGGGCTTGAGTAAATATAGGATAGCGCATTCTAACATGCAGGTCATTGAATTCGCAAAATTTTCCTGTCCCTACTGAAAAGGTAATTGTCTCAGACAAACTGTGCTCTACGTAAAATGTTTTTAAAAAGTATTTGTAAAAAAACTTAAATTAGGGACCACTGATTTTCGTGAAACTATGTAGCATTTATTGGTTTCAATACCTTACACGCACATCTGCAGCTGTGCTTCATGGTTATTGGAAGCATTTCTTTGTGAATTAACGTCTCTGACTTGACTGTGCGAGCCACAACAAGGTAAAGTTGTCTGCCACAACTATGCATAGGCCTACCTGTCTGACCGTGCAGGCCGCGTTGATGGTACATGCCCCAATCTGGCTTCTGATTGGATGAATTGTTTACGTGAGCTATGACGTCAGAGGTTTATTGGTCAGATGGTTGATGCAGACCTGTCCGCCCTGAAAGTTCGCCAACACCGAACTTTGGCTGACGGACTCGTTAACAGCAGCATCATCAGAATCTAACATCACGAATTCGGCAAAATACTGACATGCAATTTCGCTACATCTTGTAGATCTTTGTTCGGTGTCTTCATCCATATACCATTCTTGTGCATTGTTACAAGTGAGAGTGAATACATCCTATCACTGATCATGAAGTATGGTTGCAGGTATGCACACAAGACATAGAAACAATTTGTGAAAATATTTTTTGCCACAAACTCGTGCTTTACCAATGGAAAACTTTCCCATGTGGCAGTGTTCGTCCAAATATTTAACTTTTTTTTAATGGTCATCTTAATAATGATTCCTCTAATTTAAACTTTGGTTCCCCATTTCACATCCATGGCGGCAAGCTTGGTAGGAAGGGCCCTTAAGGCCATGATCTTTCATTTATTTCAAACAATTTCAAATAACTAGGATATGTTTTAACTAAATGCTTTGAAAAAATTTACTGTGTACAGGCATACAACACACAATTTTGCCAGAATGTATTTTTTTAAGTAATGAACCGTTTGTTAGCAAAAATTATTTTGCTTCATTTTGGCTTATTTTGACAACAAAATATGTGATATTTCAGGGACAAAAATCTAACAATCCTTTGGTGTACTGCAACAGAAATATTAAGATACAAACGATGATACATGTGTTAAACCTGTAAGAATGAATTTCTGATATATGTATTAATTTGCGTTAAAAAATATTTTCGAAACCACTGCAAAACTAAACAGCGAATCCTTAAGCCCGGCCAGTATCAGATTTTTAAACTTACAGGCAATATTTAGAGCCAGTTATTTTTTGGGTGAAAAGAATTTTGCAACAACAATTTGTTTCGTTGCCTTACGGGCACATCTGCAGCTTTGATTCATGGTTATTGGGAGAACTTATATGACTGTGCCAATCAGAACAAGGTTACTGCTACAACCCACGTCTGTGATTTGCTAGTAGAACCCCAAGAAGCTGAGAGTTAAAACAGCCAATCACTGACCACGAAGCAGGTCTGCAGATGTCCACGTACGACGTAGCTAGAGACCTGAAAAATTCGCGTTTTCGTTTGGGCACAAGCTGTCTATATTTCAAATATCTGTACATTCGTGTCACTTTCGCAACTGGTTCTTGACTTATTTGACACATCCTGTAGGGCGCTGAGCCAATAGTAAAGAAGCAACTAAATACAGGGCCAATCATGTCGTTTCAGTGTGTTAGCAAGCAACCAATGAAAAGCTAGCCTACAGGTCAGTGAACCCGTGAAATTTTCCTGTCTGTAGACATAACGAACTGTTGCAAAATATTTTTAATAAATATCATTAGGTCTAGCAATACTGTACTTAACTTACTGACTGAGTTTAACAGGACAGACGTCAATATACCGTCACCGTAGCTAGCCTGGCCACAGGCTTACCAGCAATACAGGCTTAAAATTACGTGGCGGCTCATTTGATATGGGAGAACTTCTCCATTTATTGGCTGCCCGAGGCTGTTAATACCAGCCCCGTGTATGTTTGGCGCCTACATGTTACTACAGGTTTCCTATTGGCCTGGTTGCCGGCTAGCAATACAGCCCACTCACGCTGATTGGCTGGAAGCGTTTCAGCTATGTTGCTGGCCAGCGATGCCATTTTACTTGCGTGTGTGACTCGGCTACTTCTCTTTTGTATTCCTAAATATTCTGTTGGCTACGTATTAACACGTTGATGATGGTACCGATCATTGTTATGATAATATATTGACGGTCTGGTGTAAAGGAAATGAAGATGTTGATGATGAGCAGCGTGAGGATGATGGTATGAACTAAGCAATAACATTCCAATTCCGATTTTTTAATATTGACGTATCTATATTACATAAAATGCCTCTCTATTTAATGTATATTTTTGAAGGAGGGGTGGAGAGCGGTTCGTCTTTTTCTGTCTGCTGGAAAAGTGTATTTATTTTCTAGATATTCTTACCTTCATTATATGGTTTCATTTACATTTACAAATGCATTCGTTCTAGAAAAAGTCGTTTTTTTTTTTGTGTAAATTGTAATTTTTAGATGTATAATATTTTTAGGGTGTTTGGTTAGTTTTACAATTTTTAGATGTATAATATTTTTAGGGTGTTTGGTTAGTTTTACAATTTTCAATCTCATACTTATTTTATTGATATTTCAAACGAAGCCCAAATAAATAAATATTGTATGGGGAGGATACTCAAAGAAACGAGGCTGTGGAGACGGTCTACTCCATTATGACTGGAAGTAGGTCAAGAGTCTCCAAGAATCGAGTACGTAATTCACCCGACAGTGAAGATGAAGCAAGTACTGACCCAGCTTGAGAATGAGGCTAACCACCAAGGCTTCGTTAGAATACCGCACCCTGCAAATACCTTGCGTCTCTGATGTTCTAAACACACTTTCATGTCTGTGATCACTCTTCACACTAGCCCGAGCTAGACCAACTCTGCATTAACAATCTCGTGACAAAGTATTTGGCTTCTAGTATCCAGCAATATTCTGTCCTGTCACAAAGTCTTGGATATTAGTATCCAGCACTATTCTGCACTGCTGCAAAGCCTTGGCTACTAGTATCCTGCACTATTTTGTACTGTTACAAGCCACGGCTTGGATACTAGTATCTAGCACAATTCTCAACCATTACAAATCTACTACTATTGCTAGTATACTAGTATGCAGCACTATTCTTACTGTTACAATGTCTTGGATGCTAGTACTGTACCCGAAGTATTCAAGACATGCCGACTATGTGTTACAAGTGAGATTTGGTGCAGTGTTATCTCACTCAGCTCGCATTTGGAAGCACAAGTGTTCGATTCCCGGCTAGACAGTCGTGATTTTTGTGTTTCGCGCTTTTCCAAATCACTTGAGACGATTTTCATATAGCATCAAACTCTTGGTCCAGTCGTTATGATTATGAAACCACTAAATGGCCATTAGCCATTGTACGATATGTTACAGCTCGAATCAAAGTACAGTATTTCGTTTTTCTTAAATTAACTTATAGTTGATATTTATTTGGGTTTTTTGTTGTTTATTATGTAGTACTTGTCGTTCCACCGGTTTAGAAGTGATTTCTCCTTCATTAATCTTTTTTTTTTTTTATCGGCTTTCAACCCCGTTGCCTTTCCTATCTCCGTCACATTCTCTCTTCTCACTCCCAACATTTTTAATCAGTCCCATACGGGTCTTTTTCTTTTTGTTCTGTGTTTTGGTTACCAGGTTACCAGTTCATTGCCTTTTTGGGCGTGTTCTTGCTTTGGTTCCTTGGACGTGTCCTTTCTAAACATGCCTTGTGCTCATTTTAGAAAGCTCGTTTTCATTATTCTCAGCCGGCTTGTTTTTCTATTTAAGACAGTGGTGTAAAACTATACGTTGTAGTCAGATTTACTTCCTTTTATTTTTTTTTGTGATAATCTAGCGCTACAGTATTCTAGTCGCCTGTCCATGTTTTCTATTCTTACACGTCTGTTTTCTATAATTCCTACACTGGCTCACGTCGTCAATCCGAATATTTTAGCGTTTTTCTCGTCGTCTGTGTTACGTCTCGTGTTCCAGTATTAAATAAGTAACTGGAATTCCCTTAACTCGAGTAAGGTTAAAACAACAGGTTATGTTTTCTTATGAGAGAGTTTGCCATAGGGAAATTTTGCCGCTAGTTGCTCTGCATTGCTACGGTACCTAATAAAATAGGACACCATAGTAAAATTAATTTTAACTGGGCGTGGCAAAGAAAGAAGCCATTAAATTTAATTTTAAAGTGGAAATAAAATTGTGTTTCAAATTATCAACTTCATGAAACTTAAAATTCAGGAAATCTCTGTGGTTGGTCAGTTCACACCTCTTGTCGATACCAGCGCTCAAGCGGCAGAAACTGTACCAAACTTCTAGCATTGATTTCCAGCCTGTAGTTGGATTAACCTTAATTCGAATAGGCTGTTTTATCTCAGTTGTGCCAACCTTCAGCTATCGTGAACTTTTTAACTTTGCAGTCTGCACACGGCGCCGAGATGTGCGTAGAGCTTCGACCGTTAGAGGTTTATTAGACAACTATTCTACATTCGTAAGTGATGTCTTCTTTCGTGTATACTCATTTAATGTCGTTCAGTAACGACATATTTTCTCGCAGCCAAAATGTGCCAATATGATGGTTTTACAGTCTTTTTTATGTATGAATATCCTGGTTCAAGATATTAAAAATGTGTAGACATGTACAATACCATTTTATCCCAAACTTTACGACACAAAATCATATATTTACCACTGAATGTCCCTTAGAGGCATGTTATCAACAAGAAGACTGCACATCAGTTCAGGAACTTGCGCTTAGAGACTAAGGGCCGGTTTTTCAATGTCTGATTAAAGTCTTGGTTAGCTAATCCTATGGTTATATTTAACCTATTGGTTAAGTGGTGATTAAATCTGAAGTGTTTCTCAACGTAGTTTAATCTTATGTTTAGCTAAGTTTCGGTTAAGGTAAATGTGGCAACCATGCAATGACATATAAGCTTGTGATTGGCTGCAGTAAAGCTTTTATTTGTTTATTTAGTTGTGCTGGTTAGCAGCCTTTGTATAAGTAATGGATAAAAATAAGCGGCCGCGTGCCGAAAATTTTGTTTCTGTGCTGAAAAATACGCTCGTATCATAGAATACGAGAAAAAAAAACTGACGCCGTAACTTGGAAGCATAAAAAAGATGCATGGAAGAAAATCGAAGTAGAATTGTATTCATCGAGGAACCTATATGTGTGATATAACCTACACAATTATTATAACATACAAAAGTATCGAAAAACACGTAAAATAATCTACACATTTATATTAAGAACTTTTCAATCCAGATTCCTTGATCATCGTAGGTTTTATTTTTTCAGAAGAAATAAAAATATATATTTTTTATTACCATTACCCAAGATACGTAATATTACGTACATCTAACATAGTTTTCCAACCAATTATTCAAAATAATATATGGAAGTATAGAAACATCAAAGGCATGAGACATAACCATCAAATGTTTTCACATAACCTACAAAAGAATATTACTTACCAGAACGTACTAAAGTTTATGGGATGTAAACAAAACATGCAATAAATAAGTACACACCTATCTGGGGTCACTACCAGCTGTACAATATTTTTCTAGTAGTGTTAGGACAGTATTTTTACTCAGCCGCAATCGCATAACAAATTCATGGTCATCTGTTTACATGTGACTTGGGCGTTCCCGAAAAAGTCTTGGCCTGTTTATGAAATCTACTATTTCTTCACCATCATCTTCTTAAAACAAGAAATTTAAATCATCTGTCATCATAACCTAAAAATTGTCATTGTTTATAATCTTGTTTGTTTTAAAAGTCCTGTTTAACTCTGTAATCAATACCTCTTCTTATGATTTAGATAACCAATGGTTACCGACTTCTAACCCATTGATTAATTTTAATCAGTACTTTAGAAACAGATATTGTTGCTAACAATTGGTTAAATTTTAATCGGAAGATAATCAGAAGAAAATCAGACATTGAGAAACCGGGCCTAAGATGAGGCGTGATTCGTGTACTGTGTCGCCCTTAGTTCTCCGCACTTCTTGGACTGGAACGCGCAAAATACGTCAACCCAGGCGGCTACCTTAACGAAGATCCTTCGTAATCATCTCATTAATTGCTATTTTTGCATAGTTTGTGCTAGAATAAATGTGCAACGATGGTACCCCGTACCATAAATAATGTTCGATCTGTTGTATCTTCTTTAATGTATTCTTCTTATATTGGTAGTCGCTAGAAATTGTTGTATTCTTTCAATTCCATTTTTACCAAAGCAATTTCTATACATAAAATGAAGTGCCTCACTCACTCACTCACTCAAAAACGCACAGTCCAAACCGCTGCTACTAGAGACATTTAATTTCGAGGTTGGCTTACACTTACATCGTAGACACCAATTAAGAAGGGATTTTTCGAAATTAGAAAATTACGGGGTGAAAAGAGCCAGGTAAAGCGTATTTTCAACGAATCCTCGATAACTCTTAAACCCGATGAGATATCGAGGCGATGCATTAAAATGCATGTTGCTATATTTTTCGATTTTTTCGAAATTCGAAAACTAAGGGGGTGACTAGCCATGAATTTTTTTAAGAAATAAATCCCTTTATATATCATAATGCTTTTTGCTTTAGAATGAAGCTTGCGCATATCCATGAAAAACAATCTCGGAATTTTTTTTAAAATGTAACCTCTAAGGGCACTAAAAAAAACATAATTAGGTTTGAGTTAATCCTGTGTAGCTCTTAAACCTGTTGAACTATGGAGATGATTTTTGAATATAAATTAAGCTTACGTAATTACCTAAAGAGCTATTTCATGATTTTTCAATATTCGACAATTTAGGTTTGTAAAGATGTAAAATGTTCTAGAAATACCGAAAAGCAGACATGACCACGGACAAATAGTTTCAAAGTTGTTACTTTTTCGCTGTGCTATTAATACATATACCTCTTTGGGCATGAGCCTCTATACGCATTTGATTTCTAGTGAACACGACTTGTTTTGGTTTAGTTTTTGTGGAACACTTGTAGGATGTTTCAAGTTCGAATCCCGTGTTAAGTAAGGGCACGGTCGTAGAAGAACAGGTCTGGACACTCGCCTATCTAACAATGTATATTGCTTGACCCCCTTGTTGTTTGGCTGTAGTTCGTCAAGTTACCGAGAATGTCGTACTTTTTGGCGCTGTTTTCCGGGCGGTCGAACTCAAACTCCGCCCACTTTTTTCCATTGTTACATTTATAAAGTAAATAAAGATTGCTGGAGCCTTTTCTTAAAATTGAGATCGAAGAAAGTATTTCGTAAATTGATAAAAAAATACGTTTTGATAAATTGTTTATTTTAGAGGAAAGGAAGTGGGCGGAGTTTAGTCCGACCGCCGTAACATCAGCGCCAATAAAACACAATATTCTCGGTAACTTGGTGAACTACAGCCAAACAACAAGGGGGTCAAGTTTCTAGGCGAGTGTCCAGACCTGTTCTTCTACGGCCGTGAGTAAGGGCGACGGGAAACTGCTGTTATATCATGTACACACGTATTCTATTAGTGGCAGTTGGCAGAAGTGTTCATTTACTATTTAAATATGAACATTTAAGTGTGGCTTCCCTTTGTGGCGTAAGCAATCACTAGGGACTAGAAAATTTCGCGAATTCAATGACCTGTAGGCTAGAATCCGTTATACTATGCATACACAAGCCACGACAATTCGTCAACTAGCTGATATCAGTGGAACAGCAGACAATGAACTAATAGACGGGGCTTGAGTATTCATAGTACAATGGATTCTAACATGCAGGTCATTGAATTCGCGAAATTTTCCAGTCCTTAGCAATCACTAATGAAAATTGAATTGAAAAGGGGTAACATGTATTTTCCCGATAGCCTTAATTTCTCATAAACCTGGTGAGATATAGTATTGATTTGGGGGTTAAAAGTCGTAAAATTTGTTTTCGCCACGTTCTCGAAATCTTATTAATGTGATAAGCTGTCGTTGTAGTTCTTCCTTCAAAAATTCCACGCGGGCAAAGCCGCGACCGGGCAGCAAGTTTTTGCATAGTTTTCACGTACCAAAATGATTATATAGTAATATTACATCTTTGTCTTCTGCAATTCGTCCCTTCCTTCCAGGAGCTGTTGTGTTCCTTCTATAAGAATTGTTTACGCCGTTTGTATAACTTAATACATAACATACTTTAATACTCTATGCGAATCTAACTCTAACGCAATGTAAAAATGCACGGATTTCGAAATGTTTCATTCCCGCGTATTTATTATTTTCACACGCTCCCAGGTGTTCACAGATTAGTCGACACCTGCAAATGTCGCGTTATTGTTTGGCGACAAGCTAGAATTCACTAGCCTATACTCGCCCAATCACTCTCCATGACGTTATTTGCTATGGGCCTTCGTATCTTTGTGTTCATATAACCATACAATATAGTGGGCATTTTACAGTCGAACGTATATCATGGTTGTATAAAGTCTGTAAAGTGTCACGCTGTCTGTCAACAGTAGCAGTCAAATAAGTGTACAGTAATTTGGAATCCAGTCTGCTGTGTGATAACGTAGAATTGGCAGATCTCTACTACACAACACTCACAAAGCATAAAAAACATTATTTGAATGCAGAAAATCGAAACTAGTGTGCCTAGTTATGTCTTAACTATTATATTTTCGTAATTCTTGTTCAATAAGTGTTCACAAAATTTACAAGTATTCTTAGATTTTCGCTAATTCATTAATACACTAATATTATTTATTAATTCACAGACCTATAATTCAAAAGAAAAATCATTCAGATATGGTTATGCATTTTGTACGTGCTTTGTATAAATTATTTCCAATATTACCGATAATTTTCAAGCAAAATACAACATAAGTAAATGTTTATTTGAAGAGGCTAGAAAAATTCGCATTTTATTTTGACCCCAAGCTAGAAATCCAGCAACTGTAAGTTCGTACCACTTTCGTAATTGGCCCGTGACTTATTTGACACTTGCTGTTAAGTCGCTTAGCCAATAGTACAGAAACAGCTAAATGCAGGCTCATGTCACTTCGTCCTCGAGCAGCCAGTGAGCAGATAATGTCTGCTTAAATATACTTATGTTCTTGGAGACTATACTACATGTCCGTGAACCCCGAATATTTGCTGTCTCTTGTATTTGTTTATTCGAGAATCCTCCCGAGCTACTCACTTACTTACTCTGGCTTCTTTCTTCTCTAGCGGACAAAAATTTTCTGTGATGAACTATTCTTATGTGTGTTTAAAAAAAAAAGTAGTATTTTTTTTAGGAGACTCCTCCTTCCTCCTAGTCTTCAACTAGACGCTGCTCCTCCCATCTATATCCCATATAAAGTGAATCTTCTCACGGACATACGCCATTACGAGAGCGAATGTTGCCCAGTTGCAGACACGACAGTAAAAAGGCAATTATTTTTGTGGGATCTTTATAAAACTCGACAGTATGAGCTCGCAATGGCGTTTGTCCAAAATAAAAAAAATAAAAAATTCAGTTTATAATACTAACCCATAGCAGGAATAGTTCAAAGATCACATGTGTGCCATATCTTACTTCGTCAATTCTTCGTGCTGACAGCAACAGCAGATAAGTAACCAGCTACTGTAACCTCGTCTATGTTGACTCTGCAACTGGAAGCAATGTGCGCTTCTACATATTTTTTCTCTGTCATTCTTCTATTCTACTGTAGCATTGAGATCTCCACTGAAAGAGACTAGAGTCTATTTAAGGCATGAACACCTGTTTTGAGAATCCGTTATGTCCTTCTGGCAATAATTTATCATGAACATTTCCTGGGTAGAAATATTAAAATTGCTTGTATACAAAATACTGAAGCATAATATAATTCACGGTGAAATACCGTGTCATGGGATACGTAACCAATTATTAAAAACAAACTTACAGAGAGAATAACTTTTGTATTTTAATAAATGGTTGTATTTACAATTTTTTTTACTTTTTTTCAGATTCAGAATATTGCGTTGTGAGTTTTTAAGTACTAGGTAACTTAACCTATGGTTAGAGACATGAACTTTTCGCGAAAAGAATTTTGCCCCACTTTGTTCCAGTGCCTTATGTGCATGTCTGCAGTTCTGCTTCATAGATATTGGCAGCGTGCCTTTGAACTGTGACGTTTCTCATTTGACTGTACCAATCACAATAAGGTTACCGTAACACCACACGTCTGTGATTTGCGTGTAAAACCCCACAACATACGATTGTCAAAACATCCAATCTCTGACCGTGAAGCAAGTCTGCAAACGTGCACACAAGTCACTGACACAAAGTGAGGCAAATTTATTTTCGCGAAAAGTTCATGTCTCTACCTATGGTATGTAATTTCACTGTGAATTATTTCATTCTAGTAAGTGAATTGGTTTTCAATATTTGCGTAACATGTGAATTTTGGCTTTGTGCACAGTTATGAGAAACCAATGCAAGCTAAAATTGTTTCGTTATTTACAAGTACCGTCTACAAAACTAACGCTATTTCGTGAAGATACACAATAAGGACCCTGCCTACTCCAGAACTCTGGCGAGAGCAGAGATAAGGGGTGTACATGTTACATGGCTAAGTACCTGTCGAATCTTCATGTATACCACCACTGCCTGCTTTGTTCATCTCACTGCTATAGCATCTAATAGGCCGGTTTTTTCCTTCAGTATTCAGAAATCTGAGGGAAAAAAGAAGTATTTTCGTGGCTAAGAAGCACTGGAATACCCACAAAACTGTTTCCAACATTTCTATTCCTGTAACAATATTCTCTTTTAATGCAAAAAATAGTTTCTATCTGAAAGCGATATTAGCCTATGTAAGATGAGTGTATATTCGTATCCTTGTTTTCGCTAGGACTAGGTAGACAGTACCCTTATTGTTTCGTGTTGAATTTTACATTATTATAAACTATAACATTTTCATTCAAATCACTAAAAAAGTATTATTATATCGCTTTCGTTACATAAATTATATCGCAATTACGTACTCTCTGCGATGTCTCTAGAAAGGCGAGAATATGTTCATAGTTAAAATAATAATAATACATGGTTAATTGCGCCATCCCTATTGGTCAGATGTTATGTATTTATGAATTTATTACAAGGTAATTTATTTACTAGAGCACGATAATGGTACATTTTAAATGTGTGTTTCTAAACAAACTAAAAAGAAAACGGCAATTCAAAGTCGACTTGTGATGCCCCACCTTGAGCGGGAGAGGTTTAGACATCATAAATTTTTGGTTTCTATTGCTGTTGTTACATATCTAATTGCATTTATAAAAGTCGTATTACTTCGTTAACCGTAATTAGATCTGTAACACCAGAAACGACAAAGATTTAAGGTGTTTAAAATTCTATCAGTATCTGTTCTATTTGTCAGTTAGGTTAAAGTTCCATACATTTATAAAAAAAGAAAAGTTACAACACGAAGCACAAACATTCGAGATGGCGAATATTTCTCCCTCTTAAGGTAAAAAAAAAAAAAAAAAAAAAAAAAAAAAAACGTGAAAACGACTTCGGGGGAGTCTCTCCATTTGGTGTCGTGTATTTCTTGTATAGTTGACCTGCAGAGACAGTTACGTGTCCTCGCGAAGAACAAAGTGTCGTACCACACACAGCGGTCCTCGAGTGTGTCTGGGGCTAGCCAGTACCTGTCGACAGGACCCTGCTGGCCTCGCTAGCAGTTATTTTAAGGGTCCTGGCAGGGGCTTGTAAAGGTCAAGGTGAGTCAAGCCACCGAGATCAGGTTCTCCGCAGATATACGCAGGGCAGGGCGCGGTGGTGACCAAGGTCGACAGCGCTGCCGTCGTACCGTTAGTCGCAGGGCGGCGCTAGCCAACACCTACTGTAAAGGTCACCTTGAGGCTCTCCGCAGCAGCTCCAAGGACGCCCAGCGTCGGTGAAATGTCGCCCCTCCTGTCACTTTCCCGCCGCGGCTCGCCCGCCTGGCAACAGCCCTCCCGCCCTCTCGCGACCACGGATTGCAGCTGCACGCACGACCTACTAGCATACCGTAAACCTGGTTGATCGAAGAGATTTTCGTCAGCACTTAACATTGAGGTCTTCAGCGCTGGTGAGGGATGTCATCATGTGAGCATAGAACAGCGTCTGAAAGAAGGAAAGGGGAAAATGGAAGATCCCCGAGAAAACCTACCGACTAGCACCATTATCCGGCACTATTCCCACATGCGAAAATCCGGGGACCGACCCCGGCAGGAATTAAACCCGAATCGCCTTGGTGGGAGATGAGTGTTCTAGCCACTGCACCAAGCGCGAACCCCCGTAAAACAGAGTTATTTGAACTCTTTGTACGGTTACTTCGTCCCACTCAAATTATTAGTTTAGAGGTAATTTGGTGAATGAAAAATAGTTGGAACCGAGTAATAAAAAAATCCCTTCGACACATCCAGTTACGGGCGCCGCCTACCCCACGCTTCAAATGCGTTGCAGTGATTCGTAAACATGTTTTTTACGCAACAATTCCACGTGTGCTAACGTACGAAAAAAAAACCAACTTCAGACAAGGTAGGAACCTCATTGTAAGACACTATTTTCATTAAAAAACACTGCTTCGAAGTCCTGCAACACCGCTAAAACGGTCTTTTCAGACCGCCGCGCGCCGTACTTTAAAATGTACTAACAGGATGTATGTGAAGCTCAGATCACGACCTGCACTGAACTTAGTTGCAGACTTTCCACCAGTAATTCAACGCTAAAAGCATTCGTCTATAACCGTGGGTTTATTGAAGTCAATTCGCGAAAATTAAACAATAGCAATCCTAGACAATAGTTTTGTCCAACGTTTTAAACAAAATTGTTTACAGTGTTACGAACTTCTGAGGCACAATCTCTGACGCCGGAACCTCGTGCATTTAACTGCGGCGCAAGAGATCACGCGTAACGAATTAGTAATTCCGCATAAATATTTACTCATTAAGTTGACAATTACCATTATCTAGGATTGTCGTTGAGTATTTTATCCATGTTGGCTTCGAAAAAGCGTATAAATCAATTGAAGTTTTCAGCGTCTATTTATCTACCACGCACTCTCAAGGGCTTAGCCTACCTGCGCTTCAAGTGAGTTGCAGCGTGTTCGTAAATACGTTTTTAAATAATCTATTCCACATATACCCCATGTGTCTATGTACAAAAAGAAAATACACTCCAAACAATACCTGATGAAGAGTCGTTTCAAAGCATCACGTCGATTAGAAAAATCATTTCGAGATCCTCAAAACGACTAAAAACAGCTTTTCCAACACGTTATGTCTGAAAAACTACTCGCGGGATTCGCGTGAAACTACTCCAGGAGCATGCAGCGGACTTTGCTTAAAACTTTCCACCAATAAAAAGATAGGGTCCGCACTGAAAGTGTCAGCCAGGCGAGTGATCTATGATACCACTGCACGCCGTTTCAGAGTCTTGCGGTAGAGGCGATACCACACCAGATGAGCCGGTCAACATCGCCCTTGCCGCCATGCCTCACTCACACAAACACACGGCCAGTAGGCGGGTGCCTTAATGTCCCATAGTAAAAACTGGTCGGTGAAAAGGTTGCGCGTTACCTCAGCGCTTGAGTCATTGAGGCGATGCGGCATTTGACGCGCGCTTCAAGGTCGCCCTTATGTCCCCGTTGTTTCTGAGCCTTTAACGCGCAGGTAGGCGGCGCACTTAGAGTGGTGTGTACCGGTCCTAAATGTCCACGTTTGACGCGTGGGAACAGCGGAGCGATAAGAACCAGAGTACCACTCTCAGGCTCAATGCGTCGAACTGGCGTGCTAGGTGTTCGCTGCAGTCTTTTACTTATGGGACACAAGTGAAGAGCCTACAATTTAATTTTTGAAAGCATGAAGTAACGGCCATCGCACGCATTTCGCATTGAGCTTTACGAATTCAGACGATTTTTGAAATGACAGCAGCAGTCTAAACAAAGTTTTTTTATTTATTTATTTTTTTTTTTTGCCATTTTGAAGGACCCAAAAAAATCATGTAAGTTATTTTTAAAAATTATATAAGTATAGTATCAAACACAGCCGTAGAAGAACAGGTCTGGACACTCGCCTGGATATTTGACCCCCTTGTTGTTTGACTGTAGTTCACCAAGTTACCGATAACATTGTTTTATATTGGCGCTGATGTTAGGGCGGTCGGACTAAACTCCGCCCACTTCCTTTCCGCTAAGATAAACAATTTATCAAAACGTATGTTTTATCAATTTATGAAATATTTTCTTCGCTCAAAAATTTAAGAAAAGGCTCCAGCAATCTTTATTTACTTTATAAATTTAACAATGGAAAAAAAGTGGACGGAGTTAGAGTCGGACCGCCCGGAAAACAGCGCCAAAAAGTACGACATTCTCGGTAACTTGACGAACTACAGCCAAACAACAAAGGGGTCAAGCAAAATACATTGATAGATAGGCGAGTGTCCAGACCTGTTCTTGTACGACCGTGGTATCAAGTGTGTTTTCTGTTCGTAGATAACCACAGTAGGAATAATCAAAGCAGCTAGTCTAAAAAGAAAACCAGTGACACGATGCAACACGAAACACGTTCCGGGTTAACGTTTCAGACTTCCTTCATTAAACAACATAAATACCAACATTTTGGGTGGAATAGAGTCACCTCCCAAGGGCCAATGTAGCCCCAGTTTATGGCACAAGGTGGCAAGTTCGCTTTCATCTCGTCGACAGCGAGGTAATTACAAACGGTGACAACTTGACTCAAGGACAGTATCTGTCAGAGGAGACAACCATTGCCTTTGTTAAGGCGCCATTTCAGCATTCTCGTATATGTATATCGATTTCTGGAAATCATGTGAAACCGAATTCATGATGGCCGGAGCCGGGAATCGAACCTGGATCCTCCGGGGCCTAACTCGTGACCTATCATATACGACTGAGGCACGTTACCTCATGGCATGACCCAACACGTCTGGTCTAGTTTCACAATAACAGTGTGTCCCGTCTTGCTTGTGCTGGTCACGTTAACGAAAGTAAGTGACATTCAGACTTCCCAGCATTTCGAAACGTTTACCGACCCTTTCGTTGCCAACTTTTTAAAACAGCAAAAGTGCACGAGCTACAATGTGACCAGTATAGTGTTTAGTGAATACGGACGTCGTAAGACAGAAAAAAAAAAACGAACACGCTCATTTCTTTCTTGGTAGCGAATTATAAAAACAATGTATAAAATATGCTGATGTCTTTTTTTTAAGAGTGAGTTGGGCCTGGCGCATGAGATGTGATTTAGTATGGTACTAAAAGTGTTTTTTTTTCTCATGTATAAGAATTAAACTTGTTTTCAATATGAATGTCTACGAAAAGAAATCACACTTAAAACTATGTCTCTAGCGTTTTAAAAATACCGCTAGCTTATTGAAAACGTATTTACCAAGGTTCTCAAAAGTGATGAAAATGGCTTTTTTTTAGATTACTGTATCTGGAAAACTACCAACCATAAATGTAAAACAAAATGATGGCGACCTGCGTTGGCCTTTACTTCACACTTTCCACAATTAAAATAATAGGGTAACCGCTTAAATCGTATTGAAAAACACTTTCTACGAAAACACTGCACTCTAGTTTAGTTTAGTTTAGTTTAGAGGCGAAGCGGTGTTGAACGCACGCATTAGAGTCGACTTATCGCCCTCCCCGTTTCCTTGCTTCAAACGGAAAAAAAAAAACATTAGGTCCAAATAACTCTTAAAAGGAACAGATTTTAGTTGTAGTGGCGTCTTGGGGTTTTAACCTCAAATCGCATACATGTGATGTCGGAGTAATTTTTTCTAATTGGCACAGTTAAATAGCGATGCATATGCACAAAGGCACGCTGATGCAGCAGAGGTGCAGAAGTACATATCAGCAATGGCGGCTCGTGGGTTGTTGCCAGGTAGGGCTGCAGTTGCCAAGAGCTGTACAGGGTTGTGCGCTGGTTGACTCTACAGCCACTGACACGCTGATGTGCAGGTGCCCCTTACTACTGAGTGGTCACTAAAACATCTAGTAACCGGCAAATATTCCATGGTCATTGGTCTACGGCGCGTTCATCAAGAGTGTACAGTTCCGACTATCTGCAGCATGGGCGCACCCAGGATTCTGGCTTGGGGAGAGCACAAGACCTAATCAAATACAAATTATGTAGATGTCAGGCAGGTGGATCTCGAAAAACTCTCTTACATTTACACCGGTTCTGAAACATGTGAACACACTTTGCTTGCAATAGCATCTCAACACACGTGTACTGTAACTTACTATTAGTACACCAGGGCTAAAGACCTGTATGTTTACTGCTGAACAAAATCTCTTCAATTCACTTTACCCTATACCACAGACTAAATAGTAATACAGACGTGAAATGACGTGATGGCTCGTTTGATACGGACGAACTTCGCCGCCTATTGGCTGCCCTATGTTGTTGATACCAGCCCCGTGTATGTTTGGCTCTTACATGTTACAGCAAGTTTCCTATTGGCTTGGCTGCCGGCTAGCAGGACAGCTGCCTTACGCTGATTGGCCGTAGGCGTCTCCGCCATGTTGCTGGCCAGGGAAACCATTTTGCTGGCGTGTGTGACTGAGTTCGCTATCCTACCGGCTATTTCACTTCTGTATTCCTAAATATTCTGTGCCTATACGTAGGGCTAGGAAAAATTCGAGAGTTCAGTGACCTCCATGCTAGCATCCAATGTCCTATGAACACTCAATCCCAGTCTATTCGTTCATTGAGTTTTAATGAGTAGCAGGTAATGCACAAATGGTAGGACTTCGGTATGCGCAGGATAATGGATTCTAGCATATTGGTCGTTGAACTCGCGAAATATTTCTAACCCTACCTATACGTATTGTTGCTTGCGTCAGAGATCCGAGGTATGCAGTGCCTGTAAGTGCTACGGAAGAAGAATTATTCAGTAGCCATCGACGTAGCGGGTTCAGCTTTTTGGATCCTGTTTAGAATGCGACACGTTGCATGATTTGCACTGTTCTGGAAGTTACTGAAATCAAATACGCGTTTTGATTATTGTTAAATTTTCTAGTTGTTGAGTTTGTTCGTCTAAATTCTAGATATTGGCCGTGGGCGAAAGTCGTTGGCCATTAATTGCGTTATAAAAAACTACAGAAGAGTAGTTAAGGCCTCGCGAGTATATTGTCATTCCACCGACGCTCCAGGACAATTTGTCTGGATATCATTTAGATTAGAGGATCTTCACATACGACAGTTTGTCTGTATGTGTGTCACTATTCTATGGAACTGATTTCCTTCGCTACGCCATACATTGACGGACATAGCAAAGAATCAACTTTTTGCGCTGAAACTGCAAATAAAGGGACTTGTCAGTGTTACAGCCGCCTTAGCAAATACGTACCAGATAACCGCGGTGACCTCATCTGTTATGTATCAACCAATGTCGTCTGAATAAATGTGCGAATCGCGGAAAGTAAGATTGCTATCAACTTAAAAATTTAAAAAGATAAATAAATAAAATAAAATCGAGTAGTAGGTATACATTGATTTAGTTCTGCATATGTAGGAGTCGCCCATACCAACATAAGACATTTCCATTAATCTTTGGTTAAGTATTATTACTTATTTTAATTCAACATCAGAGAACTGTAAATCTCCTATATTTACGGTTGGAGTTACACATTATTTATTTCGCTTGTCTATACTGAGGTGATATTTAAGTTCTTGTCGCTTATAACTTACGAGATTCTTCTGGCCTGGATTATCCATAGTGAATCCTAGGTTTGCACCGACCTTGCTTGAAAATGAACATACGTACAGTAATCTGGATGAGCGGAAGTTGACGCTAATATTGACGCCGGCTTCACTAGACGAGGCGCAGGCCTGTGATTCAGACGAGCAGAGCGGAGACATTATGGTGGCGAGATTTTGACTGCTTGTGGGCATGATGTGAGGTGAGAACGGAGCAACAGCGGAATACAAGACTGGGGCGAAATGGTGCACTGAAAGAAAAGTATTGTCGTAGTTACTATACTTCTGTTTATTTGTTGGTATTTTCGGGATTGTTCCCACAACAATGTGTTCTGTAAAAGTAGTAAAGAGCATAGTTATTTTTACAGACTGTACAAAGAGAAACATTTTGACACAGTCAAACATATTATGTAATTTTATGTATGGCGAAACAAATATGTATTTTAGCCAGCAAAGTTTTCGTTAGCTGAAAAATCTATGAAACTCGTAAAAAATTGGTTTTGTTATTATAAAAAAGTATGTGTATTACAAGACTAAACTCTCCTGTTGAGAGAATAAAATCAGCCAGGCAACCGTATGTTCGATTGATTCAACTTTTACGCGTTTGTTTCGCTATAGACACGGAAGACTTTGCCAAACCCTTTTCTCTCTGTCTGTTATTTCTACAGAACAGATTGTTGTAGGAAGAATCCAGAGATTACCGACACAGAACAAACAGTTCTATGGTACCGACCAGGCTCTCTTCCTGGGATAATGGAAACGAATCCTTAACCGAAGACTGCAGACGGTTTACACCCTCGTCTGACAACATATGCAATGGAAAAACAATGATACATTGTAATAATAACGAATTGAAATTATACAGCTATACTCACTTATTATCACCAACAAAATTAGTTTTATTTAGAATGTTTAAAAATTAAATGTAATAATGAAAATTATATACTGTAAACATGGCAACTCTGAGAAGTCTGCCTTCAATCTTCATAATTTGTTGTTAAACCGCAATTACCATTCGTATTTTTGTATATTAAATTCCAACGTGCCAATGCGTATTTCATATTTATTTAATTGGAAAATGTTGCAATAAATTTGTTTTAAAATAGTCGAACGGTAAATGTAATTTTGCAACTTTTTTTACGTTATTCTCAATGGAGCATTTCACAAAGGTAAACCACAAAAATAATTCATTTTAAAAGAAAAATTGCAGAGGTACCAATGAATAAAAGTTAAAATTGTGCTACGTTACGTTTTCTGAAGTTGGTATTACAGTGGTTAAATTGTAGCCATAGATTAGCTTACTTCGGACGTCTTCGGCGGAAAATAAGATTCTCATTGTTTAACATGTGAGTTGACTCTCTTATTATGCCTTCTGGTAGGTACCGAAAATCAAAGTTTACAGTTGACCCTATTCTAACATAAGTATGGTACCTACAATATTACTTTTCTTTCAGCGTAGATCCCCGAGAAAACCCACCGGCCAACGTCGAGGTTCGCACGATGACCGTAGTAAGAGGCGAGTTTTTTGAACAATGCACCACCGTGAACAACTTTAACGACAAACGGATGAGATGAACTGAGCTGAACCAGGGCAGCGTTGGAATAAGGGCGGAACAGTAAACGGGCGCACCTCGAGAAACATCTCCCTCCCACTACAAATTACACGTTGGTGTTCCGACACACTCCCCACATGGGAGTCCCAGTCCTGAAGATTCCCCATTCTTGAGAAATCAGCCTAAAACACATATTTTCAATTTCGCGTAATATCGTGAACATACGCTTTTGAAGCATCATAGTAGAAGAAAAACAGACGAGACAACAAAACAAACGAGGAAAAAACTAGTGTAAATTTCTTGTTCGGAACTGGTTGGCTTAAACTGCCACGGGGTGCACAAATTCTCTTGGTGGCCCTGCAGAACGGTGTCCTTTCCTCGAAATAAGATTATAAACCTGTTGTGCTCAGAGTAACGCCAAAACGGTTTCATTGAAATGTACAGGTTTTTGGGAGTCGATTAAAATAAAACAGTTTGTCAACTCGGTGAGACAACTTTTGCCTCAGTCGTGTGTTTCACAATAACAATTTGTAAAGGCATTTCCGTTTGGGTACAGGCTAGAGGTCAAGCTACTTTAAATTCGTGTCGCTTTTGCAATTGGCCCTTGTACAATGTGAGATATCCTGAAGGGTGTTGGGCCAGTAATTAAGAAGCAACTATACGCAGGTCCAATCATGTGGTATCACTGTACTAACTAGCAGCCAATGAACAGCTGCTGTGTGCTTGAGTACACAGATATTATTGGAGGCCAGCTTACAGGCCAGTGAACCCGTGAATGATCCGGTTTCTAGTTGTTTGTGACGTCGAATGTTTGTATTTTTTATATCGGCACAAGAGAATGTGCCATAGAGGTAATATATAGTAGAGGGAACATGACGTCACAAATTTGTGTCCAACATGGTCTCGAGAGTTTGGTGTCGTTTATTTATGTTTTCTCGTCGTAAAAATGCAGTCGTGTTGTTTGAAACTCATGGCGTACCTTCCAGAATATATATTTAGTCATGTGGTGTCACCAAGATCTCGGTTCAAAACCTTATAGTAAGTATGTAGCTTATATTTACTTTTTACTGAAAACAGCTGGGTTAAGGAAAACAGTAACGTGGCAAACATTGTTTACATTTGTCGTTCTGAAATTTCTACGAAACTATACTATGCGATAATATGGTAGTATGCTCTCCTTAGTTCATATATTCATATGGTACCGAAATAACCCAACATGGTTGTGATTACTAAGCAATTTTAATCTTGCCTCTCATGTTATTTCAAATCTCCCGCGCATATTTCACTAAAGTCACGTGACATGTTGAACACACAATTTCGTACGCAGCTGTATAGAGGACACTCCCTCTACCCTATATTTACTCTAAGGAATGTGCTAAGGAAAATTAATCTTCTTTGCCGAATACTTGTTCATAGAGTTAGCAAAATGAATTATCTACGTCTCTAGGATATTGCCATGTAACATATCGGACTCGCATTCGGACGGACCCTGGTTCGACTACTTGCAATTCTGTTTTCCGTTTTCCATGGTTTGCCGAAAGTACTCCTGGCGAATACTAGTGTGGTTCCTCAAGGTGGCTGCCTGGATAAACGTATTTTACACGTTATAGTCCTAGAAGAACGGATTCGGTAAGGACGACACAGCACGAACAGCTAACCTCAACCTAGCCTCTAGGCACAAATCATCGAACTGGACGGCAGTGTTCTCGCATCACAATTCGCCTCTATGAGACATTCAGTGGCGACCCTATCGTTTTGGTAATATAGGTCGTTCGGAACTAAGTGAGCACTAAAAATTTAACCTTTGAAAAATGTCACTAACCAATAGTGTATATTATTCAACATTAACTATAGTTGCTTTACTCCTTGTATTGTTGGCAGCGAAAATACGCAAAATAGTTCCGTATGTTTTCATATTTAAATACGACAATACTGAAACACAATCAACCGAAATCGACATACTTGTATTTTATATAATTAATGAATTTTTTTATAAAACAGTATAGGTTCCTATCGACTGCACACTTTATCTTACACGCGTAAACATCAAGTGACGTGTCCTGAGAGGTTATACATTTGCCGTTATTTGCCAATACGCGCGGAACGATACAAAATTGCTGAAAATCTGTTTTTTGAGTGCTCACTTTATTCTGAATCGTCTATATTAATATTAAAGGCGTATAATACACGCGTATAACGTTAAATTTATTCCGCGCATAGAATTCCACTTCTAAAAAGGACCACAAAAACTCTCTTAGCCGTTTTCGGCAGCGTAAAAATAAGCTTTAGAGATAAATGAAGGAGCTGAAATGGACGTAGCTTGGGCACGCTGGAAAGTTTGTTAATAATCTTGTAACTGTCGAAGCTCTCACACCGCTCATCGATCTGGGCAGGCGGATACCTTAAGGGCTTGGACCCGAGTTTCCATATTTTGACGATAATTATTTTTGTAAACATAAACAGGAGACGATATTGTTAAATTGCTTTGTACCTTTGTTACAACTGGTTTATACGACATACTCTGATTTCGTCGAGACAAAACACAGCGTGATTGTAGCTAATTATTAGAGATGGTGGTTTATTGCGGGAAAACTTAACTGTTGTTGCTGGGTTTCAACATTCGTTCAGCTTATAAAAAGATGCTTGGCTTTCGCTTGTACGTGGAGCTGTTACCGTGTCTGACTGAGCCAATAAGAATCCCGCTATCGTAATATGTGATGCCTGTTATTGGTCTGCAGACAACATGTCGCAAGAAACTACAGTGTTTTCAAGGGTATGTTGGCACAAAAAATGTTCGCGATACACTATCATTTCTACTAATTAGTTCATTAAATAAATTAAATTTTAATTGATAAATTAGAGTACTTGTACTATTTATCTCGAAAATTTTCATTACTTAGTAAATCAATTTGCAGTAAAGTTACGGAGTAATTTTTCGATATCGACTCTCGTCTGCGTTAAAAAAATAATTCTTGCGAAAGCCGCGAATCTCTGGCCAAAGCCCTTAAAGTCCACGGCTGGTTATCTCCCAATATCATCAACTAGTAGGCGTCATTCCCAGGCCTTCGTTTCAAAGTCGGCGACTGGAATTTTCAAAATCTTATCGATGCCTCGAACTGTTTTCCCGATACTTAATCTTGTTCGTTGATATTCTGGGAACGCTATCTTAATTGACTGCTGTGGGGCAGGGCCTAATGTGTTTATGTTGGGAGGTCACAGCGAGAGATAAATGTGAGCGCACAAGCTTCGAGTAGCTGGCAACAACGTGGAGGAATGTGCTTTCTCGTCGAGGTTCAGGTTGTTGTTCCCAGCCGCTCCTGCGGGGAAAGTGCGAGCTGTTGGTTGTCCGCGCTGTCCACACACAGTCCAGTGTTGCCAGAGTATAATCTGTACCGTACACATGAAATATGGTCAATATTGTCTTCCATCCTCCTCTATCATGTGCTTACCCAAGGGCACAGAATATTTAGGAAGCAGTGATGGATTTAGAAACATGTTTGGAGGTGGGCGGCTTATGTAATTTTATGGATTGTAAAAAATACCAGCCATTTCAAATGTGGTTGTTTACTGGTACAGAACATTAAAAACAACACACACAAAAGTTGGCCACATTAAATGTATAGGCATCATAGACCAAAACTCAGGTTTCCTTGAAGCGATTGGACATACGTTCGCTACATAAAGTTCAAGACGATTAGGGGGGAGGGGGCCTTAAAACCGCCCCTGTACTGAAGTGAAGTAAGTAGCCGGTAGGACACCAGCAAAATGGCCTCACTGGCCAGCAACATGGCGGAAACCAGGGGGTGGCCCTGCCTATGGAAATGTATGGGAGCTAAATGAAGCCGCCGTTTTGGGCGTCCCATTACGGCAACCGCCTATTCGTTAGCAATCGCAATACGAAAAAGTTCGTTATGATGCCCCTGGCCCAAGCCAATTTATAGTTAATTCGTTACATAGATAATTTGCATTGCACTTTGAGAGGCTTTTTGTTATTTAGAGACGAATCAACACATGTGTCCATAATCTCAAAGCGCCTCAGCGCCATGATGGGATGCCCAAAAAGACGGCTTCAACTACGTCACAACAAGCAATCTCCTGATTATTCTTACCTCCTTGGCGGAAACGCCTGCCGCCAATCAGCGTAAGGCGGATACCCTGCTAGCCGACAGCCAGGCCAACAGGAAACCTGCCGTAACATGCAGGAACCAACCAGACGCGGGGCTGGTATTAACAAACTCGGTCAGCCAATAAAGCGTGAAGTTAGCCAGTATGAAATGAGATGTGTTATTACGTCAGTATTTAGGAATGTCAAACTTAGATAATTTTTAATATTGTCTGAAAAATTACAGATTAAAAATCCATCCGTAAACTGTTTCTAGGTACGTCCATGTCCCCTGCTAATTTTGTTTCAACAAATTTAATTTTAAAGCAAGTATAATATTGGGTAAAATCATACTCAATGCTAATGTAATGTAAATTTTGCTTAAGTAAATTCAAACCATGCTATAAGATTTACTTTTAAATTTAATGTACAGGAGTTGACATATATGAACATGTTCACACATTTCAATACAACACACGTTCTAGCTTTACATTACATAGTAACTTTAATGGATTTTTCTCAGATAAAAGTGATTACAGTTACATTATTAACTGGAATAGCTTTTACAAGATGGATATTTTCTCTGTAAAACTGGACGACGTTATGCAACAACAAACCAACTAACAACGTCAGTAAAAGTGAGGTTTTAGCATCATCTGTCTATGGACTGATTTAAATCCAAAAAATCAAGAACGCTTAACCTGCATCTTGTTGTTACCTGTGGGCACACTTTTTTTGTTGCATATTACAGAAATCAACTTTAATGGTCAATATCTTGGAAACATGTTTTTCGGTTGGTCTGGTCTTGCATAACTCCGTCCAGTTATTCTAAAACAGGGTGTGGTCAGCCAGGCCTACCGAGACAACTCTTGTCGTGATACCCCCTCCTCCTTCTCTAACAGATCTGACATTGACTATAACGTAATTTACTACCGGTATCATTTCTTGCTTTTTGCTTAAACGTTAATGCACTAAATATTTTACTCAATCTCCTATTTACTGTACACCTATAAATTTTTATTATTTTGATATAATTACTGTTATCCTTTAGGTTATGCATTAACTCGGATCCGACACGATAAATAAATGAGTACTTTATCTGTTTACATTGTGCCATAATCGTTGTCCGTCTACAGATAACAAATAAAAGCGTAATGATTTCATTTAGATTAGCTATGTTAGCTTATTAACCTAATTTGTCGCCCCTTGACGAGGTAACTATGACCCACTCCCAGGTAATAATCCTTACTTTGTTATGTGGTGTGTCATGTGTGATACGTTTTCACAAAACAAATAAAACATGTTTCTAGAGAATGTCTACATTAAAATAAACACACATCCCCCCTCAAACTATGAATATCTTACTTTTAAAATATAGCAACCTCATTAAGAAACATGCATTGGAGCCTATCAAAAACGGCTAAAACGGCTTTTTAGTCGTTTTTATCTAGAAAAATCCCAATATGATAAGAAAACCATAAACTGAGACGCTTTTTATTTACTTTACCCCATACTCATACGATACTGTACTTTAAACATTCTTACACTAATTCATCAGAATAAGCATGACTATTACTCAAATTAGGATGTATATGTTAATTTCAAAAGTAATGACTTTAAGCTAAGAAACACACAACATTCTAGTTACAAGTTTGAAAAATTCATTTTTTGCTCAGGCCTCCAAACTGTGTAATATGCGTCCATAGCTGAAGAATCCAGTATCAATAATTTCATGAAATTTGTCCACAAATTATTAGACAACCAACCAGTGTTTTAATAATATCGTAGAAATAAAAGATTTTCATGCAAATGGCGGTCAGAAAAGCTTGTATCATGGTTTACGATTTGTGTGTAATGTAATGTATTTTACTACATATGCGACAGTGTTGTTTGTTTGGTGTTTTAATGTTATAAAAATGTCTCTCTCGTCAAATAGATAATTACTGTTTCGAACTTGGCGTGTAACTTTATTTCGTGAGAGAGAGAGAGAGAGAAAAAAAAAAAGAGAGAGAGAGAGAGAGAGAGTGGTCAGCGCTTAGCATCGAGGCCTTTAGTACTGGTGAGGGGTGACATGACGTGGCTATGGAGCAGCGCAGGAATGAATGGGCGGGAGAAACGAGAACCCTCGAGGGAGCCAGCCGGCCAACAGCATCGTCTGGCACAATTCTCACGTGCGAAAATTCGGGAACCGACCCCGCCGGTAACCGAACCCGTGTCACCTTTGACTGCTCGGCCACCGTGCCCCAACTTTGTTTCGTGTGAGAAATTCCGTATCCTTTGAGTTGTATAACTAATTTTTTAGGATCAATGGAAAAGTAAGAAATTAATGAATAAATTAATAGTTTCCGAAAAAAACAATTCATGTTGCCACTGCCTAACGTCTCATAAAAAAAAAGCTACAACGAAAGCTTCGCGTGACATTCCAGTGTTCCGTGCGGTATTATTCTTGGTGGACATGTTAGTCTCGCCCGTATTTCTTACCTTTTCATTGCCACCAGCGGATAAAAAGGCGTCGCTCCAGGATGTCTGTTAAACGTGTTTACCAAGAGCTGGTAACAGCGTGATGTGAACACAGTCTCGAAGACCTTACCGGCGCCGTCTACCACACGCTTCAAATGTGTTGCTGAGTGATCATAAACACTTTTTTTTACGAAATTTTCCAACATGAATACGTTGTTCCGATGTGAGAAAAGAAAATACGCTTTAGATAAACACGGAATGTCAAAGTTAATACACTGTGCTTGTTAAAAACACTGTTTCTAAGCCCACTAACATTGATAAAACTGCAACAGAAACAGGATGTGCTTGAAACTCAGATAGGAAGGTGCTCTGAACTTTCTTACAGACTGCAACAAAAAAAAAATATATATATGGTCATCGCTTACGGCTCGGTTTCAGTTGCCATATTAAATTTTATTATTTTTCGCTTTTTTTTTTTTTTTTTTTTTTTAATTTTAAGAAGAGAAATGTTAAATTCGCGATCATACCTAAATTATATTTACATTTCGCTACAGAACAGACCTTGCGGTTCAGCTGCTAACTTGTAATTTCGCCGCAAACTGCGTGCCAAATTTTTTTATATTCATAATTTGCCCGACAAATTGTGACCTAACTATACATTACTAGCTGTATTGCCGTGCATGTAGTGTAGCTCAAGGTAAATAGAATTTGCGGTATAGTCGCCGAATTAACAGTTTTCCTCTCAGAATTCCAATAAATAAATAAATAAATAAAAATTCTATATGTGGACTGAAACCGAGCCTTCGAGTCCCACAGTAAAACTGGATCGGCGGTAATCTTGCACGATAGTTGTTTGGTTCGTTGTGATGATGTGGCTTTTAATGCGCGTTTCAAGGTCGCCCTTATATCTTCATCACATTTGAGCCTCTAAGGGCATTTTCACACTAGGACACTTGTGACCATTACCGGTGATCATCACTTGTGACTCAACTTAGGAAATACGTATTTGAATTGGCAAGGCAAGGTATACTCCATTTCATGTAAGTTTGGATAACTCTGACAGCAGCTTACAGTTATGGGCGATAATTTGTAATATTTTGTTATTTGTGTCACTACACAAGACAAACTTTGCTGTACAAATGCTTAAATGGACACTTAAATGTTCATTTTGAGCTAAAAATTTCTTGCATTGTGCAGGAAATCACAAAGTACTGAAAATTACTGCCCGTAATTTGCTGTCAAATTTATCCAAACTGATATGAAACAGAGTATAAATGGACTCACGTCTCGTCAACAGCGAGGTCGTTAGAGACGGTGACACACAACTTAGTAATAGGGGCGGATTTAAAGGGGGGCATGGGGCCCGGCTCCCTCCTTTTAAGGTCAGATTTATTTTATTTTTAAATTTTATCTAGTTTAATTTTTATTTGCACTATATACTTCTAAGACATAATTTATTTTAAAATTTTGTTACTTGTGTAATTAAATATTGTGTTTGTAAACTCCTTAAAAAGCACCATTTTGCATCTCTAAAATCAAAATTTCACCGGGGCAGGCCCCCAAGACCCCCCGATTTTGGCTTGAGGTGTATTTAATATTTATACACACTTTTGAAGGCATAGCCCCCACCACCTCTTCTCGGAATGCTGGATCCGCCACTGCTTAGTAATAACAGGACCTGGAAGAGGAGTCGGCCATGGCCTTTGTTAAGGAACCATTCCAGCATTCACCTGGAGTGATTTCGGGAAATCATGAAAAGCCAATGTCAAGGAGGCCGGAGCCGGGGATCGAACCCGGGTCTTCCCGAATGCGAATCCAACGTGTTACCGTTTCGCCAGTTTACTCGGTACTTTTGAATTAGATCTTTCACACTGAAACACTGCAGTGGTTTAGTGGATCACTGTGACCCGGTGGTGTACAAGCCTGGTCATAGGTGACAGAGTGGATCATTATGTCTGGGCCAGTCACTGCTGGAGTACACAGGTTTGTATCGGGGCTTTCACACCCTACATTATAGACCGTAGACGATAAAGTGAGCACTGATATAATTTTTCTTTCAGCCATTTGGCAATCACCTTAAATATTTTTGACCTGAAAACTTCCCTGGAACAAAACAACATTGTAAACATTACTCCAACCTTAAAAGTTAACAAATTTGGCCCAAATAAAATACAGAAAATTGTTGGTCAGTGCTCAGTTTAAAGTGAACTGACTATAGTGACGGTCACTTGTAACGTATATCAAATATTGACAGTGCTGGCAGTGTCTGACACCAGTGACTCTTCAGAGTCCTATATGGAATCACTGGTGACAGTCACAAGTGCCCTAGTGTGAAAAGGCCCTAACACGCAGGTAGGACGTTGACCAGAATATATCTAGGACCAGTGTGCGAGGCAGACACTGAACCATAGTGTTCCGGCAGGCGACGTCCCCAGTGAGTGAGTGTGAAAGTGAAGGAATGTTTCCGCGCTGAATACAGCCAAGAATGTCTCGCCTCGCCTCCGAGGCGACCTGCGAAACTATATACCAGCCTTTACGCATAAGTCCCCCTCTTTTTTTATTCGTGTTTTTAACGTTTGGGTGGTGATTTCTGACAAGGAAAAACAATAAAAAACGGTCAGATGTGTTCGTAAAAGTACATGGAAAATAAACTGTGCAACAACGTTCTAACGGTAATTATATTAACAGCACAGTTATAAACTAAGTGTAAATATCAATGCCATAGGAAATGTTGAACGTACGGACGGTTCTGTACTACTTAATTTTCTTCTCTTTTTCCATACTTCTCTCGTTCGTTCTCCTATTTTAAACAATTACACAGTTGCTGTAATTGCCGCAACTAAATAAAATATTTTTGCAACATAAATTGCAGCCGTTTACTGTTCTAGGTGAGAGACTAGGAAAGAAAAAAGTTCAATTCGGATCTAATAAACATAATTTTTATACATAAATAAAATCAATGAAGGGGGAAAAATCACAAGTTTGCTGGCAGTCTGCTTGGAGACGGGAACAGATGTCAGCTGCAGAAATGTCGCGATAAGCTCGTCTAAGTAAACCAATCGTCTGTGTCGTCTAGTTTTGTACCTGTGACGTTGTTATTCTGTCTTGTGACGATAAGGATGACTGACACCCCGCCCCCTCCCCCTTAAGGTAGGGATTTAGCCACCATATAGGATTACTTTATTTTTCGCTTTTATTAAATTTTGAGGGGGGAATTGGAATTTGCGACTATAGCACATGATCTCTTTACCTTGCTTTACAGTACAGGCATGGCAGTTGAACTTTTAACGTGTATTTAGTCTATAATCAGTCAGATATATATTCAAAAATAATAAAAAGAACTGTCGGACTGATTGTAGCATATATATATATATATATATATATATATATATATATATATATATATATATATATATATATATATATATATACACACACACACACACACACACACATACACATGCGCGCGTTAAAAGTTCATACAAGTTCAACTGCAATGACTGCAATGTTTGTACGCAGCGCAAGATAAATAGAATTTGTGCTACAGGAGCAGATTCCATATTTTTACTATCAGAAAATCATAAAATTTAAGAATAAAATAATCTAATTTGGCCACTGAAACCGAGCTTTAGTAAAACCTGGTTGGGGCGGTGGTGTTGGGGATGGGTATATGATGCCTCTTCTCCACCTCTTATTTTCTTTTCCAATGTTTCGCCCCGATTTCTCACATTTACATCTCAGAATGACAATGACTTACTTGAAAAGTAGTAGGGAAAAAGTTAACGATCACACTCAAGTGCCAATCATATTACAAAAATATTTTAAATAATACGTAACCTCGCCCCTCCTTCCCCAACTCGCAGAAACGTTAGCACGCATGTGGTCTCGTGTGTAACCTTGCTTTCATCTCAGTATTTGAGAAGCACGCTTTCAAAACCAAAAATGTCCACCTAACCGAAATGTATGGAATACTAACCTAGAAAAATTTCTCAATAAGACGTGCACTAAACTAATTTAATCTGGGGTTCTAATCGTATGAAACAAACATGGTTTATTCAGTAAGATTGGTTAATTCGTTTTGTGATTTTCTCAGACATGTCTGGTTTCTAATTTTTGCTCCTCAGTTGTCTGTGCTGAATTAACTGTGGTATCCCATTATTGAGTTTGTTTGATTTTTTTTACTGACAGTTAGTATTTATTTTATATACAAATTGTATTTTTAATTTAATTTGAGGATTGTTCTTGGTTTGTATATTCTATTTATATGCTGCATGTATAGACTAGAGCCAAACTCAATTATTTTCTTTATTTTTCTCGCCCTGCTCTTAGTTTTCTGGGATATGATAGAGCTGCGATAACGTATGTTCACGATACGTAGTTAAATCATTCATTCCAGTTGCAAGAATCTTTCTAAGATATCATCTAATTACGATATTTTTGTTCATTATTGAGCATGTACTGACATTTGTTGTTAGTTTCATTTCTAGGAATCTCCTCGTGAAGTTCTTCCACGTTGTTCTGTGCCGTCCTGGAAACAGCGAATATCCACAGTTTTCCAGTGATTTTCCACTAATTTCATTTTTTGAAACTGCTTTATCGAAAATCTGTTTGAAACTACAGATTGCATAATCGAAGTAAACTCACAGATTGAAAAATTTAAATTAACTTATTTAAAGCCAATGAAAAAAAAATGTTTACACAGATACACAGAAGTTGTTACATTTCACTTGACATAGTTCTACACTTTTTTTTTCTACATTATAATCGAAGCTCAAAGAAAGCATGATTCAAAATGAAAATATTGAATGATTTAGACGGAAGCCGTGCCGACAAACCTTAATATGTTACGCTGAATGCAAATTTATTATATTAGTGTAGGCAGCATTGCTTCGTGACATACACATTCTTTATTTGAATTTCAGATTTTCTTTGTAGTTAAAATAACCTTTATAAACTCTGTCGTTTTCTATATGGTTTCCGGTGACTATCATGTCTAACACCCTTGGTGACAAAGTTAACCTAATCACGTGATGATAAACACCCAATTGCGAGATTTGTTTATTACAGAAGTGTTTGCAGCATCGCAATGTCGCAGTTGCTACATTAGAGCAGTCCTTTTCCAAAGATTTTCTCGTCCGTGTACATTGAATTTCTAAATACAGTGGAAATTAAGGGCGCTTAAAATGCATTGTAATGTAGAAGAAAAGATCTGTTTTCTTTATGAAACTATTGCTTATTATCTGCTTAAAAGTACACATTTATTGGCCACATAACAAATAACAACATTTGGCGGCCATGATACCTAGCGCAACTATATTAGTCAGTACAGTGTTACAAACAAAGTCACTACTTATCAACACAGAATATCAACAACTACTTCACTTGTGCACATTGTGTCCATGTTCAAGAGATTCTGGTTAGAGCTTAAGACTGCTCTGCACGGAAAACTCGTAATTTTATAACTGAAACAAACACTATCCATTAGTAATGTCCCACAAATAAAATACTTTTCAGTTACATAATATTTGTAGGCACATGTCAAAGTAGCGATATGACTAAAATCTGTTCAATCGATACTAATGTAATAATTACACCCCTGTAATTGCATCTAAAATAGTTAGTATTAAAAAAGTTATTTAATATACTTAACTTTTGCTCATATTTAAATACCTATATTTTCAAATGAGAATAAATAATTGCTCTTAATTTATTAAATTAATTTAATCAGCTGTCAGAAAATTGCTCTTGTCAGAGGATAGACTTTAATGTCGTCGTTGTCTGTAGCAGTTGCAGCCTTGACTCCATTGCTAAGGCTAAGATGTCACAAATGTCGGAAAGTGACTCTTCGGAAAATGACATGGCGTTTATAAATTATAAAATACATGCATTCTGGTAAAGGGAGGGATGAAGAGGGAGAGAAATAGAGAGAGGAAGCGAGAGGAGGGAAAGAGATTTGGAGAGGAGAAAGGGAAATAGGGAGGGAAAGAGAAGAGGGAGAAAAAGAAGAGAGAAGGAATGAGAGAAGTAGAAAGAGAGAGATGGGAGGGAGGAGAGAGATAAAAGAAGAGACAGAAAATAATAGGAAAGAGAGATGGGAGGGAAAGGAAGAGAGATAAGGGAGAGGAGAGATTTAGAGCGAGGGAGAGAAATACAGTCGAGTCGCAGACATGTGGGAGCGATCGAATCAGTTTGACAATCTGACGTCGATGACATTAGTCGCGCGATAACATGGGCCTTGATGGAACAAGGTTATTTGGCCAGATAAATAAGGGGGGGGGGGGAGTGGAGGAGGCGATTGCGCACTGCTGACGGCGCGCGATAAGGCGATTTTCGCGTACGAGCTGCGAGCTCGTGGGCCCGTCATGATAACAGCACCATGCTGCGAGCCAACGAGACAGCGCATCGTGGAAAACTACCAAGCGCCGTTTTTCCCAGTACGAGACACACGCATAAGACGTGCCCGACCACGCTACGTTCTCGTCTTCGCGTTACGTCGCATACTCGAGAAGTGACAACGTGCTGTTCTCGGCCAACTGAGCACTTGTTTGGATCAACCCTATAAGGAGTGAGGAGCAAGACATTTTCTGTCAAGTCAGTGTTACCGCGTATACCAGTATCTCCGAATGTAACTGTTCAGGAAATACGGTACTATCCCGCGGCTTTTACTGTAGGCCTATCGTATATCATTAAATAAACAAAAAAAAAAATAGTGAAAATGGTTTAACAAAAGGTATTTTTAGGGCTTCGAAACTCATTGTCCTGAAGGTAAAGGAGCTGTACTTAAGGGGGATTGATCCCTGTCAGATAAGTTTTACGGTTATTCTCATAAATCAGGGAATAGACACATTGTTTTACTTTTTTCACGCTGACAAGGCATAGTTTATTGTTTCATTCTCTTTTTGTAATCCATACGGCATTGTTTCATGTTAATTTTGCGGCCCCTGTAGTCGCTCCCGTAAATAAAGCAATTTTTCCTTTTCAGCTGTTTCCCGTTGCAAAATAATGAATATATTATGGTTCCAGCAATTACAGAAAATCGATTAGGTTTGTATATATGCCTTGTCGTGACAAAAATTTCGATACATCGACTGGAACAGAAGTTATCGAGAAGAAACCGAAAAATCCAAGGTGGTAGAGATCAATACCCCTTAATCGCATCTATGATTCAAATCTTCGACTTTCGCCACGTGCAATAAATAGAGGTGATGGTATATCGCGAAAATGTTATGTGCCAACATACCCTTGAAAACTCTGTAGTTAAATGCAACACGTATGATTGGGCGATGTACGTCTGGCACAACGTAGCTGTCTGCAGACCAATAACAGGCATCAAATATTACAATAACGGGACTCTTATTGGCTCAGTCAAATAGGGCAACTGCTCTACGCACGAGCGAAAGCCAGCAATCTTTTCATAATCTGAACGTACGTTGAAACCCAGCAAATAGTCAAACCCAGTAAACAGCCAAGTTTTCCTGCGATAAACCATCATCTCTAACGATAGGGTTTTGTATGTTCAGTTAGGTTAGGTGGTACTCAGTACCTATTTAATACACACACACACACACACACATATATATATATATATATATATATATATGTATTTATTTTTATTTATTTATTTTACTGATTTTGGTGCCACTCAACAGTCAAGGCCAATGACAGAGTGACACATGCAAAAACATATAACAATTTTACACACACACACACACACACACACACACACACACATATATATATATATATATATATATATATATATATATATATATATATATATATATATATATATCACCACGAAATATTTTGTTCATCTATTTCGGATGGCATTTCTATATTGCTAGAGAATCTTTTAGACTGTTCTTTCAATGTCCTGAAAACTGTAAGCAAATTAGTGCTTTCATTCTCAAATAGCTCTCGAAAACATCCTGTCGTATGGTGTACATACATTTTTTTCCACATTCTCATTCCTGTAATCAAATTTTCGTTGTCTCGATGCAGAACATGGTTTTCGTCCGGAACGATACCTTGAAAATAGACTTGAGTCCCGGGTGATATTATTGAACATGTAAATCCCTACTCTTGCCTTTTTGCCAAAGCTGTTGAGCGGAAATATCTTCGTATATGCTATTTTTTTATCCACTGAAAGGAAGTGATACGGACGACTCTAATGCGGGCGTCAAGGATAAAGTAATATTTATGAGCGGAGCGGTAAATTGGCGGACAGTGTTTTACTACTTTACTATTCTCTGACGGAAGTTTTCTGAAGAAGCAATATTTAGTCATTTAGAAGGACCTGAAAACCTGTTTCTAATAGGAGTGTCGTATTTTTTAATTGTTGACTGCAGCTAATATACTGGCTCCTCTGTTTTTAATATTTATTTTATGGTTGTGGGGTTGGGGGTACCTGTAACTCGGCAACATTCGCTCGCAGTGCCGTATGGCCACAAGAAAGGTTCAGTTTACTTCCTCCTCCTGCTGCAGAGGTTGTGTCCTTGGTCACGGAGAAGGAGGGATTGGTCGAGAGGGTGGAGAAACAAGTGAAGAGCGATTGCGTGGCTCGTGACAGACCTCGCGTCCTGACGACACTCGTTGAAAGGTCAACACTCCTCCGTGGGAGAAGATAGCGACGTCGTCGAAGGACTGCTGTCACGACGACTTTCCTTTCACAACTGAGCATATATACACGGAAATTTCGCCGGTTCAACGATCTGCCGGCTAGACTTCACAGTTCCGTGTACATTCTATGCTAAGCTATAGCTTCATATACTTATTCATTGGCTGTTCTTCTAGCGTTAGTTGTTAGAAACCCCTGTTTATGGTGAAAAAAATTCTGCACCAGTTTGTTTCAGTGCCTCATGTACACATCTGTATCTATGTTTAATGGACAGTGATTGGCTGTTTTTAACTGTAACGCTTCTCAACCAGGGACCCTTGTTTTTCGCGAAAAGAATTTTGCCTCACTTTGTTTCGGTGCCTTTCGTGCACGTCTGCAATTCTGCTTCGTGGTCAGTGATTGGATGTTTTAACTCCCAGGAGCCTAGGGATTCTACCGGCAAATCACAGACGTGTGGTGTTGCAGGAACGTTATAGCAATTGGCTCAGTCAAATGAGATATGGCTCTTCACTTAGACACGCTGCCAATGACCAGCAGAATTGCAGATGTGCAGGTAAGGCACTGGGGAAAAATTCTTTTCGCGGAAAGCAGAGGTTCCTAGTTACACTGCGAAACATGGACCACAGTAATCTTATTCTGATTGGTTGT
Source organism: Medauroidea extradentata (assembly GCA_003012365.1). Classification (NCBI taxonomy): domain Eukaryota; kingdom Metazoa; phylum Arthropoda; class Insecta; order Phasmatodea; family Phasmatidae; genus Medauroidea; species Medauroidea extradentata. Next base: position 1,233 of record PNEQ01017771.1, on the reverse strand, counting down.
CAAATGAGGTAATGTAATTGGGTTTTACGTCTCATCGACAGCGAGGTTATTAGAGACGGTGACACACAACTTGGTACAATGACAGAAGCTGAGAGAGGAATCAGCCATGGCCTTGTTTAAGGAACCATTCCAGCATTCACCTGGATCGATTTTGGGAAACCACAGTAGTCAAATGAGTAACGTTCTTCCGCAAATACCCGCTGCCACTAACCATGAAGCAAAATTGTAGAGATGACTGTAAGGCATTGAAACAAGTTGCTGCAGAAACAATTTTGTGAAAATCAAGGGTCACTGCCAGTTGTGCTTCAGACACGAGTCCGTGAGTAATTTCATGCAGATTAGGCATTGGATCAGAATCTACGAGAACATGGTTAATTCACAGTATCCCAATAGCGAATGTAGTTCACATATACATGATTTATAAACCAACTTCTCGTGATGTGAAGTAACGAAATTTCCGTGTCCCTAACAATGAATAACATCGCCTACATACACACACACACACACACACACACACACACACACACACACCAATACACACGCGCGTGTGCAGACGTTGAGTGTTAACCATAGATGCCTAGCAAGTAACAGTTTCTTTCCCTAGATAAAAAAAAATAAAAAAACAGTCCAACAATAACTTATTGACAATAATTGTTAGCTTCCATATTATAATCAGGCCGATGTTTTGGACTATATGTTCTTAAGAGGGCGTGGTAGATAAATATTAAGCGCTGAATACTTCAATTGAGATCTACACGTTTTTTTTAAGGTAATATACAAAAAATACAAAACAATTCTTGATAATTATATTTGCCAACTTTATGAGCAAACATTTACCCAGAATGATGCATTTGTTAAGCGTGATCTATTGAGTCCCAAGTATATGTACGACATTACGGAGTTCTTCAGATATACGTTAATCGAGAAAAATTTTTGGTCAGAAAGTTGACAAAAACCATTTATTGTCTAGGAGTGCTGTTTTTTTTTTTTTTTTGCAAATTGGCTTCTAGAAACCTATAATTCTGAACTGATGCTTTTAGCACTTATATATATATATATATATATATATATATATATATATATATATATATATATATATATATATATATATATACATACACACACACACTTATATACTACGCACTCTTAATCTTATTCAGTACAGTAATACAAATATAAATACCACGACTTGGCCCGAGAGATCGCGAGTCGCTACAAGGATTCTCGTTGCAC
>PNEQ01017757.1:0-30032 GCA_003012365.1 Medauroidea extradentata | reverse complement strand
AGCAAATAGTTTCACTATAGAAATAATTAGAACAAAGATAAATTGGTTATTTGTTAGTTGTACTTTACGTTAGATTATAGTACACAAAATTGTTATATTGAAATTAGAATTATAGTGCAAGTTGAAATTAGAATTATTATAGTGCAAGTGATAGTATTGGCACTTTTTCTCCAAATTGTTATGTAACTGTAATTTTTTTCCACAATTCTTTAATTTTATTACTAATTCTTTTTTAAATGAACTTCTTGTTGTATTAATGTGTATTTATGTATAAGGTTAAACACTTCAAGTTGTAAACCGGCCTAGAGCTGAATCTTGTAGTGTATAAATAAATAAATAAAATAAAATAAAAAAAAAAATAAAAATAAATTTCGATCTTAACCACCCCCACAACTTACCTTGGAATCTGATTTTCATTAAATTCGCTATAAGTGGATGTCTATGTATCCTATGTAACATAAATGCCATATTTTAAGTCTATAGGTCTTATACTTCCAGAGAAATTGTACTGAGGAAGTCAGGCAGAGGGATTTCGCGAGCGTGCGTGTGTGTCTATGTATATCGCAATATTAAAGTAATAGAACTACAACTGAAATAAAAAACTTTAACTGAATATAATATCGACTTCAAAGAAATCTACTCTCAAAAAATTGCAATAAAAAGCTAAAGAAATATTTTGTTATTTTTAGACTGCTTAGAATACAATCAATTTATTAGGACAGGAATATACAATTATTGTTCTTTTTGGAGTCTGTGCCAACCAAGCTTTTAAGAAGTTTTTCGAAATTTTCTAAAATTGCATAAATATAATCGAAGTTATGTGAATTCTACAGGATGTTACAAAATTCCATGTCAATATTCTAGGGAAACAATCTTTACGTGTAGAAGAACAAAAAGTGTATGTGAACATAGGTCCATAGGTTTCTGCGCTACAGTTCGCAATACAAGACGTATGGTTGATAGCGTGCGGGTAGGATTATGTTGCTGTGGGGCGTCATTACAGCAGTACATAACATGTTACTATGCCACACACTACGCCACTAACACACAGACAGCAGGAACAACTGTGACACAGCAACATGATCCTGCATAATGTAGCAGTACCTAATTAAACCGATTTACAAATGAACACAACTACCTAAAGCGACACTTTAATTAGAAATAAACCTATATATAAAAATAAACAAAACAGGGGCTTAAAACGACACCTCGAAAATCTATTGACAAATAAACACAGATGTAATGTAAAACAAATCTAAATACCTTAAGATGATTCTAAGCATCAAGAAACCATTATTGAATACAATGATAGAAAACGTATATCATACAAGCGCATCAAAAATTTGGATATCGGACACAACTGTCAATGTCTGCCCTCACGCGTCTGCTCGTATTCGGGTTGTTCACTCGGATCGCTCACTCAATGTGCTCCCCTCCCACCTCCACCGTGTACGCCCACCGCTGCACCTGTCTTTGTGTCGAATATGAAATGCTTAGTTGCAGTTAGAGTTATATTTCCTTAAATTAGATGCAGTGCGCCGGTGCCGTATGGGCAGCAGGGGCAGCAAATTATGGGTTTTGTCTCTCCCCCACCCAACAACATTTTTAGGGTATATGTAATACACTAGTAACTTTGTTTGAATTTTTTTTTTCCTCTGTGATTATGGCTGCTTTATACTCAATATTTCTGTTAGAAAACATTTAAATTGCACAATTTTGTATCTTAAAATTTAAACTTTTCTTGGGGAGGAACCCCGAACCGCCCGTATTTTTATGGTACGTGTATATTCCCCGCATACATGAGTCTTTGCCCCCTCCAACTCAAAATGTCGCTCCAGCGCGCCTAATTAGATGTATAGGCCTACCTATGCTACTTCGTCACACGTTTGTTAACCTTAGCAGGCACAGTCTCCAAATTAACAATAACTGTATATGACCGTCTAAACTTATTTAATTCTAAGTAGTCTAAAAATATCGTAATTATTACTTACTTTTTAGTGCAATTTTTTTAGAGTAAATTTGTTTTAAGTAGGTGGTATTATTATTTTTTTTTAATTTCTTGATTTTATACGCAGTCCCGGTGCCCTCCTTCCACATTCGTGTTGTTTGTCGCTAAGGAGTTCCGTTGTTCCTTCGTAGTAACAAGTCGGTCCAGAACGTCCTTGAACATAGTTAGGTACCTACCTAGTCTTGGATTGTCATAAACCTACCAATATCACAATCACTATACATTTGCTATACGATTTTGAGGAATTTCCTGGCGTATCTTCGAATTCCATGGTCTAATGCCAATGAAATTAAAATGGGATATCCTTGAAAATATCCCCTTTCCAACAAACTAAATTTCGAAATCGGTTATAATTGACGGAGTTCTGAGGTAACAAACAAAAAAAAAAAACCGAACTGATAACCAACTAATTTTTTTTTTAAGTCCAGAACGACCTTGACCATTGTTAGATACCTATAACCCAGTTTTGGATTGTCGTAAACCTACCAATTTCTCAACTATACATTTCTTAACCGATTTTGAGGAATTTCCTGGTGTATTTTCGTAATCCAAGTTCCAATGCCATTGAAATTCAAATGGGCCCCCTTTGAAAATATCCCCTTTCCTACAAAAAATAATTTTCCAATTTGGTATATAAATGACGGAGTTCTGAGCTAACAAACATAAAAAATACAACCGAATTGATAACCTACTCTTTTTATTTAATTCGGTTGAAAAATATCAAGATCCATCTATTTTTCGTATGCAATGAGACCATTACTTACCCTTTCATAAGGCAACATTATCAAAAGTGGTTTTAGTTAGGTTTGAGTTTAACTAGTAAAAACGTATTATTCTGGCACTAACACCTTTCACTACAAGGTTAAATGTTAAAACGAAGTGTCTGAACTTTAAATCCGCGCGCTCTCTCTCTCCAAAAATTTTTTCAGACGTGGCCGTATTACTTTTGGCAGTACGATATGGAGAGTTGCAAATTTCAAATCTCGCTATAATTTCAGATCGTATGTGCAATTACTATCCACATTCACAAAGCGATTTGTCGCATTATTTGCGCGTCAAAATGTATTATTTCTAAGTAAGGCACAAAGGCTGAAAAGAATTGAATATCAGATTGGAAGCTAAAGTGTAATATTTTTTGTGCTTTCACATAAATGTGTAATATTACAAGGATTTTGATTGTAATGTTACCTGTGTGTAAATATACAAGGCTTTTGCTTGCAAAGTTACAAGGATTTTCATAGCAGGAAATCTCAGAAATCTTTGTAATATATAAATATCACGCGTTGTTCGGAAATGATGAACATGATAATAAATCACAGCTTCTGGGTATGCATTTGTCCAGAACGCCAAAAAAGCTAAGACATTTAGCCTGTGTAATTTAACGTAACTTTAATTTTAAAAAATTAAAATATCTTACTACGTAAATGAAAGTTCAGATGGTCTACGTGTACAGAACGTGGTTATCAATTGTAAGGGTGTAGGTTGGATTCCGGGTGCAAACTTTTTTTTAATTTTACAAATAATTGCACATAAAATCATTTACGTAAGTGTTACTGTGTAAATCAGTTTATTTTCTTCACCAGTTAAATAATTAGTTATTAAATTTGTTTTTTAACAATTGCAGATAATATGAAATGACAAACATTTTAATGTTGTAAATATACGCGGTATATTCTTTCCAAGAACTAATTTTTTCCTTTTACGAAGAATTTATATAGAAACTGAATTCACAAGGATTTTGCTTATAAAGGTACAACACATAATTTAGAGAGCATCGGCTGTTAGGTTTCCAAAGGTTATATGGTAGCCTAAGTTTATTGGGTGCTCCAAGTACGTGGCAAAAGTTCATTTGTTTATCAAGGAAATTCTGTGGTAGGCCAATATACAGGCGAACAAAAAAAAAAAGTTTCAATCCTTCGGTTCCATCATTTACAGCGGGACATACTGGGAAATCAGATGAACTTTTTCACCAAAATTAGTGTGTCGAATACTTGGAGAAGTACGAGAATACCGTGATGACAATTGACTGGATCCAGTCCAATTCTTGTTTTCGGTGGTTGCATAAAATATGTACATTTCATCAAAAATGTGTTCAATGTGTGTACAAGAATCCAGTGAAGTAAAAACTGAGCTGTAGAGAATAAATAATGTAATATTTCATAAATCCTATCTCCCACCCACACGAGCACAGGAAAAAATAATGAACACTGTTTTGTAAAACAGGTATCTTAAACACGTTCCAATTAAGTAGATAGTATCATTAAAAGTCGTCAGGAAAATAATGGTTTAAGTCCATTTCTGGACAAAAATATTGAAGCGTAAGATGTGAGATATTTGTTATGACTGAAACAAAATATACAAAAAGCTTGTTTTGTCGGGATACAACTAGGTGACTCGTTTTCGTAGAACACGTCTGGAAAGAGTAAAACCTGTTCACTGAATTGCTGCTTAATCCTGAGAAGTTGCTGAAGTTTTTAACTCCATCACATTATATCCATGGTTCTTATAGGCCTGTAGCTTTCATAAAGAATCGCTTTAAAGAAAAATTAGTACAGACAGTTTCGTACTTGTTTTATCGTCAGGAATAATTTGCCAGTTTGACAAATGTTTCGGAAACCCTTACGTTGACTCCCATAACAAAATCATAATAATCATACTGATGTCCTTAGCAATTTTTCAAAAATTTACCTTTTAATTTGAGAAACAATATTTGAAATGAACTCCTTTTAAAACATAACTAAATTCAAGGCAATGGTAATTAATTGTTTAAGTACATAACTTCTTATCGTACCTCAGTTTGCTTTCGATGAATATCTTGAACTACAAAATACGTTTGTATATTTTGCCCTGGAATGACAGGTGCAGCTCAGCCTATTTATTCTGGCATTCAACCAGAGAGAACCGCATTCACTGCTTTGGGATTTATCTGAATAATACAATGCTTTTGTGGTCAGGGTCGTTTTGCTACGCCCGCTGACATGCGATGGGGCGGCAGGGTGCACGTGGCCCGACAGTGCCCCGCGGGGTGCCGACGCCCACCCTCCAACAAGCAGCCGACCCCTAGTGTGTTCATCTCATCCCCTCGAGCCAGCGACTATATCTGAAGGCGGGGTAGACCCCTTCACAGCTGGTACTATTGTGCGCGAGCGAGCATTCGGGAGTTACAGGACTCCCGGTGGATCTGGCAGCTGGAGTAACTTCACAATTCTCTCTCCCTCCTCTCTGGTTGGGCTGCACTACGAGCACACACCACTCCCGGTCACAAATGCAACCCTTGCCCCCACACTATAGCGGCTGGAGCGATTTGCAGGCACATCACGAATCCTTAGTTAGGCGGCTGTGTGCCCGGGGACTACGTAGAGCATCGATGTTCTATGCCAACAAACAACAGTCCTGCTGTTGAGTAGAAAAGTGACGAGTTCTTAGAATATTTCTCCCTTGTATTTCTTAATGTTAAAACTGGGCAACGTAGTTTTAATTATTATGTTTATTTGCAGTAGATGAACATTTTTCTAATGGTAATTATGTTCGTCAACATCTCATAACGTTGAATTTCACATCACAATAATTACAACAATAGCGTCGCTTGTTTTGTTTCTTACTTACTCACGGAACATTCTGAAAAACTCTGCGGCCGTGTTCACATTTTAGCCATGCTCAGAATGAGAAGTGTTCGAAGAGACATAGTTTCTTACAGTTCAAAAATACGAGAACCAATTCAATAAGTTTCTAAATAATATTTTCTGATTCGAAACTCACTTGAAAAAAAAAAAATCATTGCTATTTACACCAAGCGATTTTCCTTGGTTGTTTGATTCCTTATCTCATAAATGGAAGGAACAGTATTTTATCCCCAGTTTGGACGTTCTGATTTCAGTTTCCGTGATTTTATATGTATATATATATATATATATATATATATATATATATATATATATATATATATATATATGGAATTTATTTATATATAGACACATACACACATACATACATTCATACATTTATACATTCATATATACGTACATACATACATTCATGGACATAACGCCGTATAAACATTACTCATAAAAATACATAGACGAATATGTGTAAGGCCTACGGCTAACCACCTGAACATTATCCTGTTATGTCCATTCTTGGTGTTCTGTGAAATATTTCTATAAATAAAGGAAATTTTTTTACTCTGTTTTCATTCCGAATTTTAGCATTAATTAAATGTCTGGATCCCATGATTTATGTATTATTGTGTATCATGTTGGTTGGGTACTCGTAAGGAGATGCATACCTGAAACATAGATGTACGTGTGCCCGAATTTACAATTTGTTTACGCCCTAGGCCAAGTGCATGACTGCGACCCGCCCTTTTTTACCTTTCACATGTATGAATATTCCAATATTTCGAAAGTTGTAGTTCATCTTAAGAGCAATATATTTCGTATTAGCTACATAAATTGTGAGTGATTTAAGTAAGTACACTAGAAACTAATTACAAAAACTCTGCCAACAACATTATAGGCGAGAGTGCGGGAAAAAATCAATTTTCCTTTTCGACTCGTTCTCTGCGTGCCCTCCCGGAACTGCCGTGGCATATGTTGGCCTTATGAGAAATCCGGGCTTGATTGTACGTAATTTTTGTCAAAAGATGCGGGAATGGTTAAATAAATGAATTGCTCCATGAGACTTGCGTCTTTTTCATGAAATACAATATTTGACTAGATGATACTTTTTTCGTAATATGCATTATTCTCATATGAGTTTTTATTGTAACATAGTGCTTAACTCTGACTGTTAGTTGCCACAGTTACTCAAATTAAATTGAGATACGTCTTGCCTTACTTTCGAGGAACCATTGTAACGCAAATAAGTTACACGTAACCTTATTCAGAAACAATGTATATTCTGTGGCTACCGTATATGAATTGCAGCTGTAGATAAACGAAACATATAATTATAGGCGTTTAACACATTAATACATGAGTATTAGTACTTTATTTGGAGACATGAGTTCCAAACCATGCTTATTCCAAAACTTAAGAAATGAAAGTTAATGTCTTTATTTTACGCAATTATTTCTATTTGAAATATGTTACTAATCATAGTCGAAATATTTTTTTGGTTAGTAACACATTTAAGATCCATATAAATGGACGCGAAAAATATATTACCTATTATTGGTATTTCTTAAATTTTGGAGTTAGCGTTGTTTGAAATTCGGGTCCCCATTTGTAACCATGTAGTATTCTGAACCTTACATACAATCACTTATTTCTGACCATGGATTTTCTAAGACACTTGAAAATCGATGGATTTATGGGGCTTTTATTTAATATGCTGTGTAATTATGCGGTGTGAATAGATTTGAGTCGTAAGTTGTACCGGGTTCTCACGCCGACAAGATTGCCATTGCATACTCAGGTTTTAATGACAAGCCACAGAATGAAGTCCATAGCTCACTCTTACAAATTGTCAGTAAACGATAACCTTATTCCCGAGGCTTTAAATCACCGCCAATTAGAAGCCACAAATGTTCACTTCTCGGAGACGAACGCACGTTGAAAATTATTGTTATGGTCATTTTAGAACGATTATAGGTTATAAATTTCTATTAATAATTAAATAATGCATAATAAAGTAAAAATATTCATGATTTCATGTGTTACATTCACTACCTGCTTCAAATTTTGTGTGGTTTACAGATAACATACATTTATGGGCAACTGGACAAGCGTAGTTCGAATTAGGATACTTGATTTAAATTATATAACATTGTGTCATCAAAAATTAAGATAAAATATACACAAATTAAAACTCTCACTTGGTAGTTAGTTACTTTTAGAATAAGGATGTTTATTACAATATTAAATATAAATAATTTATAGCAAAAATTTTACTGCAGCGAAATTCAGAATTCTTTCGATTATTATTTCTTTTTTGGAAACTTTAACATACAAGCTGCGATATTATTTAATAATAAGTGAGCTGCCCATTTCCAAAACACCCCTTGTTCAAGCACTTCAGCCATAAATTACGCTTTAAGATTCTTCTGGACAATGACCCTTCTGCTTCTGCACAATATCAGTGTTGTAGATATGATCATGAACACGGGAGCCTTTGGAATGTAAGTGGTCTTTTGCAAACGCAATTTTCACTGCTTTCGATCGTTTTTGGAAAAATTATGCTTCGCTATTAGTTAGATGCCAGCTAATTTCGCACTAATCAGGTGATAGGCCGCTACCCAGTAGTTATTTATTTGTACACGACACACAGTGATAACGGGCCCTCTTTTTTTACATTTAGTTCACATTAAGTTTATCTGATTACGAGTGGCAAGGAATGTTACCTATTTAGACACCATAACACAACGCATGGGTATTCTGATTTTTAATTTCTACAGAATGCATCGTGGTTACTAAATTACAATTTCATTTATTTAACTTAACAATTTATTATGCATAAGCGAATGAAATCGAACAGCATAAAAATGTATGTATACTTTACAATTCACATTTTAGGGTAACTCCCAGAAATAAATAAAACTAATGTACTAAAATTGCTAGAAGTTCAACGACACATTCTGTCCATATCACGGTAGCCTGGAATTACAAAATTTAACTCAGGAAATTTGAGTTCGATTAGAAAAAGTAAGGGAATTTAGTTGAAACCCTAAAAAAGTAAAAGTAATTACAAGTATTAACAATTTGAGGGGTAATACCATCGTACACTACCCAGACAGTGGAATAATTTATTGATACGGTGGCTTAGTACGTAGTAGCACATACTACGACATGGTGTGCCCAAAGCTGTGTTTGAAAAGTTATGTTTGATGTAATTCTACGGTCCAAATTAGTTCGGTAATGTTAATCATGTCAAAATCTGCATAGCCTAATGTGCATTGACAGTGCGCAATGCCAAAAACTTTTTGTACAAATCTGTATAAACTATGAGTAATATTGTATTTATATTTTTTATTCAAAATTGAGATGTAATAGCAATCACACTACGTTTTTTAATATTACCGTATTAGTATAAATTTGTTTAACAATTAGTTATCGTAGTCTATAAATAACAAGTTTAATAAAATTATGATATGAATACAGTGGAGAAACATCTAGGTCATCTACAGCGATGTTTTTTTGCACCTCTAGATAATTTCAAACTTGTTACATCATTCAAAATATACAGTAAAATTCGAAATTTGAAATTTTAATACAGATACACATGGACAACTCTAAACTATACTGTCAGGATTGGAAACAATGAGGATAACAGGCAACCGAAACCAAAATAACAAACGTTTAAGTACGCTGTTTCTACACAAAAGGGGGAAATGGAGGTATGTAAAAATGCTTTTCTGTCTGTTCGTGGTATCACCTCAGATCGAGTTAAGAGGCTGTGCAAGCTTCTTGCAGCAGGTAAATCATCAATAAATCAACGAGGCAAAAGTACCCCTGTAAACGCAAAGCAAGCATCCCTTGTTAAATGCATAACTAACCATGTAGCATCAAATAGAAGCCCACTATACCACTAAAGTGTACAAGCATCCTAATGCAAATTTGAATGTGAAACTAACGTGGAAAACATCCACACCTGAGTGTAGACTATAAGTGCTATTTAAAGATTCAAACGATAATTTTGTTTTGACATTCGGAAGGCCGCAGATTGACTCTTGCTGCAAATGCAAAGAGTTTTCTGTAAAAATCAAATTTTCTTTCCTGAACGATGCAGCTAAACGTATGTATGCAGCCGAGTTTATTGTTCACAAACGGAGAGCTAAAAAATTGTTTAGCTACATGCAATATGTGAGGCAAAAATGTTTACAGGACAGGACAGTAGTAGGAACTCGTCTGGATTTCATGCAAAACCTCAAACTGCCTGAAATCCCTGTAAAAGATATACAGAATGTCCATTAATTATCTTTACAACTTTAGACTTTAATATCCTTAAAATTGTACAAGATAACAACAAACTGTTTTCAACATGTGGCATTTTAACTCATAAAGTTTTCTTTAAAGTTCCTTACCAAGACTGACGCAAATAATGACTTTTTGAAAAACATTTGTTTCTCCGATGAGTCAACTTTTCGTGTGTCAGGCAAACTGAACCATCATAATGTTCGTATCTGGGGCTCAGAACCTCCTCATGTTACATGTGACGTGGAAAAAGACGGTCCCAATGAGTGGTGCGGACTTATGCATGATTGCATCGTGGGTCCATTCTTTTTCATCGAGTCTACAGCCACAAGTGGTGGTGTTTACTTGGAAATGTTGCTAGAGTTTTCTGTGCCACAACTAGACCATCTGCTACCTGGCGTAATTTTTCAGCAGGATTGGGCACCCCCCCCCCTCCTGGTCCCTAACTGTCCGACAATTTCTGGGTGAAAATTTTCCGTAAAAGTGGATTGGACGATCACCTGACGCTACCCCACTTGACTTCTTCCTATGGGGTTTTGTAAATGATCAGGAATACCGAACCAAGGTAAGAGATCTGCAGGAGTTGAAGACACACATTAGTAAGGCATTTCAACATGTCACTGTGGAGATGCTTGAGCATACATGGAGAGAAATGAATACTGACTGGACACAATCCGTCCCACTAGGGGTGCACACGTTAACGTGTATGAATGAGGTAAAAAAAAAAAACTTTACGATTACTCTTTTCGCGTGTTGAAAACCGTTTGTTGTTATCTTGCATATTTTTTAAGTTATTGAAGTTTAAAGTTGTAAAGATAATTTATAGACACCCCGCATTCTACTTTCGTCAGCTCACCCTTAATGTTTTCAAAATACACAACATGGCTACCAATAACACAAGCATTTATCTGTATCACAAAGGCATAGCTAAAATAGGCCCAAATGAGGTATGTTCATTCGTGTATGATTACATTAATAGTGAAGTAGGCGGAAATGTAATGGAGCTTCACTTTTTTTTCTGATGGAGCAGCTGGCCAGAACAATAATCATATTTTGATCATATTATTACTTGCTCTTGCAGACATTGGCCATTTTGTTATTGTACACAATTACTTCCCCATAAAATGCTATTCATATTTGCCTTGTGATCGTTATATTAGTGTTATCAAACAGAAACTCAAAACAACAGATCATGCCTATACCCCAAAACACTATATCGAAATAATTTTGAATTCAACGGATCAGTCACATAAATTCCAAGTGAAAATGGTTAATAGTGAAAAGATAATTGATTTTAAGGAATGGTGGCCTACACTTTATAAAAGGAATGATGTGTATGTCGAGTCTCATTTTGTTACCAGGCACGAACAACAAAAGTTCAATGTTTCAGGTTTTATGGAATTTGTCTATTCTAGTCAAAACGTGGGACATGTTTTGCCAGACCATTCATCGGGACCTTAGTAGAAAACACGTTTAGTTTGTAAAAACCAAACACAATTTCCTCACTTCCAACTATGAACGCTTTTCCTGCATATCCTCAGAAAAGTGTGCATATACACTCCAAAAAATTGAAGACCTGAAGAAGTCGAAGCCATATATCTCCACTGAATTTGAAGAATTTTGTAACAAGATTTTCGTATGACCTATTGCTGATAGAGAGGAGGTTGACATACTGTAACATTGTTTGTTTTGTGAAGCATAATGTACAAATTTCTTTGTTTATTATCTTGATAAATTACTTAAATTGGTTGCTAATGGTCTAGTTGATGTATTGTAAAATGTACAGAGGAATTTTTTTTGTATTGTAATCAATCTACAAATGACAAATATTTCCAATGGCCTAAATTTCATATAGAGACAGTTGACAAACAGTAAAACAGTCAGATGAACACTCAAGTCTAAAAGTTATATGTACTGATAGGTTTTGTGTGTGGTTGTAATAAAATAAGTCATTATTACTTTTTATTTCATTTTCTCTCTGAGTAATGCAAGTCATACGAGAAACCCCTAATTTCCATCAAAAACAACATTAATAACATTAATACAAACACGTGGTAGTATTATTTTCATTACAGGCAACCATAATTCTTTAGGTAGATGAAAAAAAAAAAGATTTTTCAGAAAAATATTGTATTTACCAGTATGTCAAGAAACCAAGAGCATGTGTTTTAGCTTAGTGATTCCTGTATTTTCATTGTTTCTTCAACAATAGTAAAAAATAACAATTTTGTTTTCCAACTCAATGGTTGTACTTAAATGCGTAGTTAAGTGTAGTATATTGTCTTATCTTGTTTAATGCTAATACGCAGAATGTTTTACCAGGGTAGTAAAAACTATGCTTTCCTCTTAGCTTATTTAACACAATTAAACTTTTACAGTTTGTTTTTTTTCTTTAATTGGCGCTAAGGCATTTGGGTACACACCACTCAGCCTAAAATCTTCAGCCAAAAATTAGACTGGATGTATTTTAGACTGTGTGACTTTAGGCTGAACGACTTTAGACTGAGTGACTGCAGGCTGAACAATTTTGGGCTATGCGACTATAGGCTGAGTGACTTCAGGCTAAGTGACTGTAGGCTGAAAAATGTTAGGCTGTGTAACTTTAGGCTGAACAGTTTTAGGCTGTCTGACATTAGGCTGAATGACTTTACGCTGAATGAATGTAGGCTGAGTAATTTTAGGCTGAATGACTTTAGGCTGAACGAAATTTTGATCTTGACTACTAAGACACGAGAGCTGTTGTATTAACACGCCCTCCGCACTGGACACCGCACGCGTGCACCTGTCACGCTGAACACCTGCCTCTCATGCCTTCCATGTCACCTTAGCTACAGATTTCACACCCATCGTGTACCGGCCAAACTATTGATTTTAGACATAGTTTATTAATGAAACATGTTTCTAGAAATATCAGTTGTCCTACGTAAAAATTGAGGATGGCGGAGGCTATCAAGAGAACACACTGAGAAAACAAATTGTTGGTGCAAACAAAATTTGTTTGAATCAACCAAATAATATGTTTGTATAGGGGCAATTAGATATTTGTTTGATCGTACCAAATTATTTTGTTCTTTCGATTTGTTTGAGGCAAATGGCTGTATTTTGTTAACAGTACAAAATATTTAGCTGGTGATAAAAATATTCCGTTGGGCATATTAAATGCACGTGCAATATTTTAAGAACTAAAAATTCTTTTTTTAAACTTAAAAAATTTCGGAAATTAAAAAAAAAGTATGGAGACACCGGGATTTTATCCATTAACCCTTCGCTTGCTGCTTTCTATTCACGACCTAATTAACTGAGCTGCGAGTGGTTCGGTGGCAATGAGTTTGTTATTTGTACAGGAATAGAATTTTTTACGATTGCACTGCTGTATTTTCAAACATGTTTGTTTTTCATCTGCGAGAAGGTAAACGACGTCAAATAATATTAAATTTTCAATTCTGTGATCAATCGAATTAGCCACTTTGAAATTGTTATAACTTAAATTAGTTCCTTTAATTACGCTGATTAAGAGTTTGGACGCCCTACTTGTCGCACAGGCTTGTATTTTGAAAGTCGAAGTATACAGTGTTCGCCACCTTATCGCTCACGCACGCCAGACTGCCACCTTCCGCACAAGTCAACCAAATGGATACAGTTTCGCCAACAAACTCTTTTAGTCAATTGAAAAAAATTGTTAGTTCAAAGCACATCACTTATATCTAACAATATTATTTTGTTGACAAGTTGTAACGAGGTGTTTGTTTACACAAAATATTTATTCGAGGTCCTCTAGTAACCAAATATATTTTTGGCCCAAACAAAGTGCGTTTAAATGAATAATTTGGTAGAGGGAAATAACTAAATTAGTTTGGAGGACTCGAGGCTTGGTCTTGCCAACAAAATACGGTTAAGCTGCTGAAGTAAACATTACCGAAACAAATATAATTAGTGTAATGTAACAATTGTTTCCCTCAGTGCAGGGCTAAACATTGAAGCTCCATGAAGCGAGGATCGAAGGTGATCATATATGACGTACCTAGTGAGGCAGACAAGGATACGTTAGTACACGACATACATACGCAGAAATTCAGAGAAACAAACATCACGATCGAACTACTGGAGGATGAACTAATACCTAGAAAAATGAAAGGAGACTGTAAAAAGAGCACAGTTCATATAGAATTTAAGTGTTCTGCCAAGATGAGGAAACTCCTAGTTGGGAATGAAAGAATCTACATACCTTTTGCGAGCTCAGGTGCTATATGGCCAGAAATATGGGCACGAGGCAAGCTAGTGCCAGAGCAAGGAAACTTGCCCTAACTGTGGCTCAGAAGGGTACACTTACAACACATGTAATGCCGGGGAAATTCATTATGCGATTCTTTCCTATAATTAACTATACTTATGGCAAAACATATATAAATACTTAAAATTTAAATTAAGCGGTTGGGAGACTTGGCCGTTAGTTAGCTTTCCTCGCCCCACCCCCTGGTGGCCCCGGGCAGGCAGTAGGAGGGGCCGTCTGGCACTTTGTCACTGCTGACTACTACACAGCTCCAAATGTTTCCAGATGTGTGTGCGACTACCCTGTCTCTCCTCTCATCATCTCCCCAGTCCAAAATAGGAAATATACATTAATTTTCACAAATTATCCTAATATCATACCTATCACATAG
The DNA here is from genome assembly GCA_003012365.1 of Medauroidea extradentata. Taxonomy (NCBI): domain Eukaryota; kingdom Metazoa; phylum Arthropoda; class Insecta; order Phasmatodea; family Phasmatidae; genus Medauroidea; species Medauroidea extradentata. The sequence continues at coordinate 15,453 of PNEQ01017757.1, read as the reverse complement.
TGCTGTTTACACAGAGTACAACAAAACTCGAACCAATTCTGTACTACAATTCTAGCTTGTTTTATATTCCCGTGATTTGTGATACTAAAACATCTGATACTTAATTCTATTAGCCAGCCTTTAGTGATATTTACTGTGTATCGGGCTATGCCTATTACAATATTACAATACACACCATACACTTTGGTCATAAAAAATTGAACCATAAGTCATAACATGGCATTTTAGTATTTATGAATTGTGCACTATTGGGAATAATAATGCTATTAAAATTAAAACTTTCCATGTTAACAACTTACAACTATGCTTAAGTAAAATAACGCTTAAGGACACATTTAAGAACATTTTAAATTTGGTCTTACATTATTTACATTATTTTATACTGGCGTGGCCTAAACACAATGTAACTTAATCCCTATATTGAGTTTGAAAATATGTTAAAGCATTTAAATTAGTTACAACAGTGGACATGGAAATTATTATTTTCAGCAGCATTGTAATAAAATACAATGTGTTCATATTAACAGTCCACAGTGAATAAATACATGTGCATAATAGTTTTCTGCCTTCCTTCCCAATACTTTACAAATGCTTAAAGGTTTTGTCGCCTTTTTAAGTCATAAACTGTTTCTCTGTTTGGTCCACGTAATTTCCTAAATTGTGTAATGAAGAATTCGCTGTAGTAACGGTAGTGTAAAGTTAATTCAATTGTGTGACTCACAACTAGTGCCAACTATCGTTTCATTTATAAAATGTAGATTAATTACATTATACTACTGATTCACAACTATGCGCTTCTAAATTTCAACTATCGAAACAAAATGCACTCGTAGTTGATGCATTTGCCGTACTAGGCATTAAAGTAAAGAAATTAATTACAACCCAAATTTTAGTAGTTTTGGCTTAAATGATGTCGAAAATAATTTTTCTATTTAAAATAAAATTCAATTTTTTAAAAACAATATATTTAAGTATGTTTTTCTATACCCTGTTGGCATACACTATGACATTGTTTTTCATAAGTGCCATCAAGTATAAAAATTTAAAAAAAATATTGAGAAATTTAGTTACAAACTTGCCCCCCCTTTTTTCCAGTTTAGTTAAATTTTTTAATATCTGAGAACTCTGAAGCAATTAATAAATCGACATAAATAAGCCAAATTACTGAAAATGCAGTAAATTTGTTAACGTGGGGTGGGGGACCCCTAAAACTACTCTTGATTTTTATACGAGACTGAATAATATCTGGTTTATTTGCCAACCCTGCAATGAGCTGATAGTGACTTATTCTACAGAGTGAATTATCTCAGTAAAGGTACATCATGACGAGTTGAAATGTGTATTTTTAAACTGTACAGTACAACCCAACATTTATCCAGTGTGCATCCTTTGTCGAGAAGTTTTAAGTATCAGAGGTTAGTGTCATGAAAGTGAAAAATATAGGAGACACAGCGCTAAAATATTTCTGACAAGGATAAAAACCCTAGGAGGTGGGTGATATATTTATTTGTTAAAAACATTACATGCCAACAATTTTTGGAAACATTTCTGAAATGCAATGTTGGGATGTTCTGTGTATGTTGCAATGATACATATCTGGGAGAAGAGACAGATACATACCTGAAACACATCAGAAACATTGCAGAAGCATTAAAAATACATTTCAATGTATGGAAGTAATATTTAAGCTACATACTTTGTGAAACATTTCAGATACACGACACTGAAATGTTTTTGACTGTTTTCTACTACATGTATCTGGAAGAGGACATATTTACATGTCAGTAACATTTCAAAAATATTGCAGAAACATTTTGAAAGGTATCCGATACATTTCAATCTTTCAAAAGAAACGTTTTTGAAACATCACTGAAACTCCTTGTGCTGTGTGGGGACATATATATGAAAATATTAACCATCCATGTCCGAATAATTTCCGGAATTACCCATCTCTTGTGTAAAGTTTCGGTGAAAGGTGTGATACATGGAAATAAAACAGGATTGCGCAAACGATCCCAGAGAATGAACACCTGAATATTGTTGGGGAAACAGTGACAACATATTGTAGACTGCGATTCAGAAGAATTCTGGCTACCATAAAATAAGTACACTTCAGTTAAATATATCATTTTTTCCAGAAAAGAAGCTACTTAAATTCGCTTGTAAACATTGCGCTAAATAGCTACTTTTCATTGTTTTGTAAATCTTCATTTTGTATGTGACTTCACTGTTATTTTAATTCCACCTAAATTGTGCGACAACACTGCCAATATACTGCGAACTCTTCTCCTGATCTAAAGTGCTCCACACCTACCGGGGAAACTTTAAACTATCACGCACTTCATATTAAACGACATGTTGTTGTATATAACAGTTTGCCATACTTCCTGAGTAAAATTACACTGTTTTTGTATGTGTAATTTTACCAGATTTGTCTATGTTATTTTATGGAGTCATATGTGAAGTTATTTTAAAGCGTCTGGAATGTTAATACAAACAACCATTTTGAGTTAAAAATGCATTACATTTGTTGATTTAACCTCGTATGTCTAGGTATATCTATGTTGGCAGCTGCAGAGTAAATTAATAAGACGTCAAACTTTTTAACAATAAAAGAAGATATTTAACCTGCACTTTTCGCTGTAATTTAACAAATACAGATGCAATAATTCTCGAATTCACGACATGTTATGGTTATCTGATACTTTACAAAACTTTTGATGTAAAATTACACAGACTATGTCATGTAATTTTACGAAACTTTTTACTGCGTATCCATACGGAACACTGCCAAATATGCCCTACTAGAAGTCTTCTTTCCATAACCAGCACCCGATAATTAACAACAAACATCTGCAATCGTTATTGGTGATGGATGTATATCTTTCTTACAACATTTGGAACACATATCGAATAATACCTTCAATGTGTAGTACGGCATTATTAAACATCTGCCGTTGAAATTTTCGGTGGCTACAACAATATTCTGTCTACAAGAACAGACGAACAGAAACGACATGCATTACATAACACTCATGTTTTGCTGATAAAACCTGTGTTGAATGACAAGGTACAAAAAAGGACAAGGAAAAAAAAACTAATATAAAGCACACACAAAAAGTGTCAACAAAGAATTCTAGAGATAGAATTCAGTCGAATATCGACACAACACCCACACACAAAAGGCAGACGCAAACATAGAACTAGGTTCACAATGAGAAAAAAATGGAAATTGACAAAAATAGTGAACAGTGAACAACAAACAAAAGTCAATAGATTGTTTTTGTTGGCCATGAATTCTTTTCTTTGATGACACTGTTCCTAATTTAATGTTTTCCTGTCCAAGCAGATCTTTTCTGCTCGGTTGGCTAGGGTGCGAACAATGCACGACTTTGTACTTTTTGTATGGTTAGAGTCAAAATACAGATATTGGCAAGTATGTGTCGGTTTTTTGTACACTTTAGTACTGGTCAATACTGGTCAATAAGTATCCCAGATTTATCATTGAGAAGCAGTTAAGAGAACAAAATTCACCAAGGTGCGAAGTCACCACAGACAAATAACCTTCGAAAAGTCCGATTATTCCGTATGTCCATGGAATCTCTGAAAAAATAAGAAGGCTAGTCAACAAATACGACCTACGAACAGCATTCTGTTCCAGCTCCATATTGAAAAATATTCTCACTAAAGTAAAACCTACAGTAGATGAACAACAGAACCGCGATTGCATATACCAAATACCACGCGAATGTGGCTCTTTATTCATAGGTGAAACTGGTAAAACATTATCCACTTGCGTCAAAGATCACAAGAACAACACAAAAGGGTGAAAACCAGAAATCTATAATTGCCGAACATGCATGGGGAAATAGCCACAAAATTCTGTTGGACTCAGCTAACCCAATAAGTAAGGAAAAAGGCAGAATTAAACGAAAAATAAAAGAATGAGCTTACATAGCCAGTAACAAAATCATCATAATGCAACAGGGCATTGAACTGAAAAACATATGCTTGCCTTTAATAAAATAAAGAAATAATGTTAGACAATAAAATAAAAACAATATAAAATACATAAACATATCTATATTTTAACTGTCTTGGCAGAACACCAGCCAACAATACTAAAAGGTGCTCAGCCAGTCAAAAGAGTACTTGCCTCTCATTGGCTGAGAGCCCAGCCAATCACACATGCTTTGCCACCATTCGCATCTTTGTGTTCCGACCAGCTGTCTCTCATCCTGAAGATGGAAATAGATCGCAATTCCCGAAACGTTGCATTTTATCGTTGATTTTGACTTGTGTTGTGTTGTCTATTGTCATTTGTTTGTTATCCATTGTGCACTGTTTTTTGTCTATTTCCATCTTTTTTTCATATTGGAAATCTGCTTCTATACTTGCATTTGTCTTTTGTGTGTGGTTGTTGTGTCAATATTCGACTGAATTCTATCTCTAGAATTCTTTGTTTTCTAATATAATAATTATAAAAAAACTCACAGAATCCCTCTGGGTTATTATTTCTATTTTATGTGTTTTATATATTAATTTGTTTTTTTCCTTGTTATTTTTTGTTATTTGATATGGTACGCTAATTTGCTCCAAGGCTTCCAAGGTGCCCGCCAGTTAGGTCACCCCTATCAAAATACGACAGAAACCATGATATTTCCCAGAGATAAGTTATAGGAAAAATTATATATATATATATATAATATTCAATCATTTAAGTTTGTGCAAATATATTTATGGCCCAAACAGAAGATATGTTTCTTTTCTTTTTCGTCGTAGCCCAACACAAGTTCTATACATTTAACTGTATACAAACACATGAAATTCTAGGAAGCCAATATGGCGACAACAATAATTCATTACGTGAGAGTAACACAATAAATAATTTATAAAGCCAATACGGCGCTTTGATTCAAAGTTTTTAACTCATTCAAGTAGAATAAAACACTTAGTTTAATAAAGCCGAAATGGCACCTTGAGGATTACTCTGCAAGATTAAATTCAATGAAATTATATTACAGTCTTTTGTCAAGATTACTTCTACTACTTCTATTATATCTATAGACATAATTTCCCTAACACCTCTTACTACGAGCAAATATGCTCCCTTATCCATAAGATTTAACTTACTCAAAAATTTTAGAAACGCCAACATGGCGCTGATAAGTTAAAATAATTTTACTTTGGGCAACAACATATATGCCCACGATCATGGCATCTCCGTGAAAGAAAAACCTAACTCACAAAACTTGTCAACTAAACGGAAATTTAATTTACCAGAACCTGAACCAACAAACTAACATTACTAAAGTGAGAACTAGCGCCCCAACCAGGAATAATTTCAACTCAATATAGTCAATTAGTCTTAAACCTAATACCCATACTTAACTTATAAAAGCCTCGCCATCTCTGGTTCACTCACACCAAAACCCCGCATTTATACCTAGTTTACAGATGGCATTAACAAGTTCATGGTGGGAAGACCACTAGCGCTGGAACTTGAAGTGGCGAACGTCTTAATTAGGCCGGATCCTGAATTTGCACAGCGCTCGCAACACTGCCCTCTATATAACGACGTAACAGCTGCAGCTTCAGAAAAAGGCCGCTATAGAGCACGTCACTGCCGAAAACTGGCCAGCTATTCGAGCTTCACCCGGCCAATCACCTTCCAGAGCAAGTCAGCCCACGTCATCAACGGGCCATACCGTAGTCGAGTCTTGAGAGTCCAGCAGAGCAGACGTAGTGCGTGACATACTTTTCAACGATTCTTAGCCGGGCGACACGGGAAAATATATTCCTTTACAACACGAGGTATGTTTCCATTTACATCAGCGACCATTTTCATCCATGGGATATATCCCGTGTAAATTATCGATAACACACAGCAAAATATACGGTTCAGTCAAATGTAGAAGACGATAAACTTTCCATGATGTAATATCGGTTGAATTGGGGGAAAATGGTGTTTCAGACAATCAACAAATGTTTGATCAGCAAAACATGAGCAATGGTGTATGTCCACGAACCAGTAAATTCTAATTGTAAACTCTAGTTCCAACAAACGTTAAAAAATCTCATTACGTAAGATATGTCCTGATACGGCATTCGTCTCAAATTTCATTGTATAACTTTCCCAAATAAACTTCCTTTCCAATGGGAAAAATAAGGCAATGCTCATCAGCATGCTCTAACTGGCATTCAATAGTCCAGAGCTGAAGGCACAGTAAGCAGTGGCAGATACTGATATACATTTATTGTCCGAAAAGATATAAAGGAAGCCACTGCAGTTCGTAAGGTAACAGTTGTGGCTACTGACACTAATATTAGATCGAGCACAAGAATGTATAAGTATAAATGTTCTCAGACCAGGGTAAAATATCTACAGGTTTGGTGATATTCAGAGGTAAATAGGTGTGAAGAAGTAAGTTTGTCTACTCTTGGTACATATGTAGTTACATGTTGTGACACAACCTCAGCTGTTTTCAGCAAGGGAAAAAAAAGCCTGGAAGCTACTTGATAAGCCCAAAGTTCAAAGCATCGTAAAAGTTTTCAACGTTCTTTCAGCTGGCAAACGCCACGTCGTTACTGCTGAATAACAGTTCCTTATCCAAATGTACATCAACGATTTTTACGCGATCTTAGATGAACTACGGGTCGTATGTATGCTCGTTGTCTTGCAAAGCAGACAATCACTGCCACATTTGAACTTGCAGCACTTCTGCCTGCCAACATTAAGGAACATTATTTCATATAATAAATATATTCTACTCTACCGTACATGGCCAATCACCTTTCATGTTTTTAAGTCCCTTCGACCTCTAAGTTTAGGCAGACAAGTTCGTCAGTGAGAATAATCATATTCAGGTATTGCTACTCACTTAATCACAAGTAATTAGAAGTAGTTTTTAAACCCACCATTTTCGTTTGATTGGTGCATTGCACGCAATTACAATAAATTAAAAGAAATGAATCTGCGCCATCAGTGAATGCTCATGTGTTTGATATAAGTAAGGGATATTTTTTGAAAGTGTAAGTAGGTTTTAGCCTGGATAACTACCTTAGATTAGAAAATTCCTTCCGAAATTTACACAGGTTGTAGAATGCAACAAAAGAAGACGAAAACTTGTTGTGCACTGTTCACCTAACCTGAATATAATGGGCCTTATGATCAGTTTAAGATGAACATTTAAAAGAGTATTTTTTTTACCAAAATATGAGAAACTGCGCCGCACACAAAAACAATATTGTCACGTTTATTTAATGCTATTGGGATCGTCAAACCAACAGCATATGGTGCTTGATACCTTCTACCCTTAGGAAAATAGCAGGGGTTGCTACCCCTAATTGCATACAACTTTTTTACAGTCATGTTTTCCATACATTTGAAGGTTGGTTGTTGAGTAATGTTACCTGTGTAACAAAAAAAGGTGTTCCTGTTGCAATTCTCTGGGAGCCATCGTTTTCGTTCAAATCACAAATGAAGCTGCAGCGGTAGTCCCAGAAGGAACTATTAAATATGATATCGTGAGTTGGTGAAACGTTCGTAAAGTTTGTGTATTGCAACACGATGTTTTTTACGGCTTTTGTTTGTGTTATGTTCACATGTGTACAGACTGTGTGACTGCATTGTTACTGGGACTATTGCTAATACTTCATTTGTGATTTGCATTTGCATGTACTCGAAGGGTCCTAGGTAGATGCAACATCAGCATGTTTTCTGTTGGACAGGTAACAGTACTCAATAAACCATTTTCAAATACTCGGAATTTCTGCCGAGAAACAATGTGTATGCAATTAGAAGGTAGCCACCCCTGCTATTTTCATAATCGTGGAAGGTATCAAGAAGCATTTGCTGTTGATTTGAATATCCCAACATTAAGCATTGCATTTCGTCGTAAAAGTAATTTCTCCCGAGTTGTGGTGCTAGTTTGTACGAGGAGCACATTCTCCACATCGACCTCTTTGGCCACTTTGGACACGAGACGTTTGAGACCATGCAGCACATTGTGTTAGCATGTGTATGAAGCATGAATGCTATACAAGAACTGTTACAAGTATCACAGCTTGCTACAATACGTACATTGCTCTATCTTTCAGGTATGTTCATTTGGATGTGGTATACCCGTGTAGTGTTCAAATGGGACATGTGCTGTAGTGACAACGCTGTACTGTAATGTATGTTCGTATCTTTGTCTTCAGGTTGCAGCACATAATGGAGGTCTACTATTCGACACAGGAGATGGCGAACATGGTTTACTGCTACGGACAGGCGCATGGAAGCAACAGACGGGCACGTACCGTGTATGCCGGCAAATATCCAGGATTCCGTAGACCATCAAAAAATATGTTTAGTACCCTGTTCCAGCGCCTTTCCGAAACGGGATCCTTTGCACCATGAACATGGGATCGTAGGAGACCTCGAACAACTTGCACACCGGATATGGAAGAACGGGTGTTAGAACATGTGGATGCGAATTCCGGAACGTGTGTCCGACGGATAGCTGCAGTTGAAGGTGCTGCACAATCCGTAGTGTGGAGGTCCTCCATGAACAGTAATTGTATTCCTACCATGTGCAGCGTGTCCAGGCTCTGCTGCCATAGGATCGTACATCCAGACTGCAATTCTGCCAGACATTTCTCCAAATGTGTGCACATGATCTACATTTCGCTGCGAAGGTGTTGTTCACAGATGAGGCGGGTTTTGCGAGAGACGTTATCATCAATTTCATAATACTCACATATGGGTCGATGCAAACCCACACACAACTGACAAGAGAACACACCGGCACAGGTTTAGTATCAACGTTTGGGCAGGCATTTACGGAGACAGACTCGAAGGTCCCTATGTTCTACACAACACATTGAATGGTGCTAGGTATCGTAACTTTCTTTGGAACCAATTACATTTGTTGCTGGATGATGTCGCACTACAAAAACGCATGCACATGTGGTTCATGCACGACGGGGCACCAGCCCATTTTCAGCTACAGGTATGGCGACAGCTAACTCGGGCCTTTCGTGAGCGACGGATAGGTCGAGGAGGACCAATACACTGGCCTGCTCGTTCCCTTGATCGTAACCATTTAGACTTTTGGCTGTGGGGGCATGTAAAGTCCATGGCGTATGCAGACCCCGTATACGATGTGGATACAATAAACGAACGCATGTTCCATGCCTGCGAAGCAATCAGGCATCTACCAGGGGTGTTCCAACGAATGCGTGAGTCCATGCGGTGTAGGGTAGAGGGCTGCATTGCTATGGGTGGCGGTCACATCGAGCACGTGTTGTGAAGGGTATTTCAGGGACATGGTGTTCATAGACACTACATGTACTACACCATAACCCGGTGGTTATTTGCCTACGATCATACGAAACACTTTGTGCATGTGAAAAAAAATGTGTGCACTACACTGTCGAACATCGACACGACACTTTTTAATACTTGCTTCTGGGACTACAGCTGGAGCCTCATTTGTGATTTGAACGAAAATTATGGCTGCTAGACAATTGCAGCAGGAGCACATTTTTGTTACACAGGTAACATTACTCAACAAACCACCTTCACCTGAAAGTAAAAAAGTAGTATTCGAATAGGGGGTAGACACCCCTGCTATTTTCCCAAGGGTGGAAGGTATCAAGCACCATATGCTGTTGGTTTGACGATCCCAATAGCATTAAGCAAAGCTGAAAATGTTGTTTTTGTTTGCGGCGCTGTTTCCCATACTTTGGAAAAAATTCTGTTATAAATGTTCATCTTAAACTGGTCATATCGCCCATGATATTCAATTTAGGTATACAGAGCACAACACGGTTTCGTCTTATTATGTTGCATTCTACAACCTATGTAAATATCAGAAGGAATTTTCGGGACACCGAGTATGTATATATATTTAGTATGTATGTATATATGTATATGTATGTATATATATATATATATATATATATATATATATATATGTGTGTGTGTGTGTGTGTGTGTGTATGTGTGTGTGTGTGTAACTCAAATTTATATGGATAATTTTTTTACTTCAATTTGATTTGTGAAATTTTTTTTTTTTTATTCTTAATAGGACATGTTAATATTCTATGGTCTTTATCCAGGATAAAATCTACTTACACTTTCAAAAGCATCCCTTACACATATCAAACACATGAGCATTCACTGGCGGCGCTTATTCATTTATTTTAATTTATTGTAATTGCGTGCAATGCACTTATCAAATGAAAATGGTGGATTTAAACACTACTTGTGATTAAGTGAGTAGCAATACCTGAATATGATAATTCTCACTGACGAACTTGTCTGCCTAAACCTAGAGGTCGAAGGGACTTTAAACATGAAAGGTGATTGACTGTGTGCGGCAGAGTAGAATATATTTATTATATGAAATAATGTTCCTTAATGTTGGCAGGCAGAAGTGCTGCAAGTTCAAATGTGGCAGTGATTGCCTGCTTTGCAATACAACGAGCATATATACGACCCGTAGTTCATCTAAGATCGCGTAATAATTGTTAATGTACATTTGGATAAGGAACTGTTATTCAGCAGTAACGATGTGGCGTTTGCCAGCTGAAAGTTTGTTGAAAACTTCTACGATGCTTTGAACATTGAGTTTATCAAGCAGCTTCCATGATTTTTTTTCCCTTGCCGAAAACAGCTGAGGTTGTGGCACAACCTGTGACTACATACGTAGCTACCAAGAGTAGACAAACTTACTTCTTCACACCTATCTGCCTCTGAATATCACCAAACCTGTAGATCTTTTATCCTGGTCTGAGAATATTTAAATTTATACCTCCCTGTGCTCGATATAATATTGGAGTCAGTAGTCACAGCTGTGACCTCACGACCTGCAGTGGCTTCCTTAATACTGAGTTTAGGTAAACAGTGCCCAACATGTTTTCTTTTTCTTACGTTGCATGCTACACCGTGTGTAAATATCGGAAGGTATTTTCGGTATTTTCGGGGCATCCTGTATGTGTGTGTGTGTGTGTGTGTGTATATATATATATATATATATATATATATATATATATATATATATATATATATGAATTGCAAAAACGTAATGTATGATCGACTCAACAAGATTTTCACAATTGTCGACCAAAAATTAAAATTAAATATACTCTACGCTCATAATAGTTCGGATTATACATATTTTGAACAAGCAGTGTGTCATTTGTAGTAATGTATATATTTTCTTCTAAGTTCAACAAGTTACACAAGTTACAGTTTTAAAATATACGAAAAATTAATTAAAATGTGTTCCTGAAATAAAATAACACATGTTATAAAACATTCTGAAACTCATACGCTTCGACAAAACTTATGCTTAAGTTTGAACTTTAGGTTAACGATAAAATGTAATATTTTGTTTTAGGTATAGATAAGTTACAGTTGAAAAACGGTCGTCAATATAAATATGTATGTAGAAACCGGTAGATTTCACGAAAATATTACTGCACCACTTTGTTTCAATTCCGTACGTGGACACCTGCATCTTTGTTCTGTCATCAATGGAAGGATGTTTTTAACTCTCAGGTTCTTGGGGCTCTACTCGCCAATCACTGACGTGTGGTGTAGCAGTAACCTTATTCTCATTGGTACAGTTAAACAAGTGACGTCTATACACGAATACACTCTGCCAAAAACCAAAACATAGCTACAGATGTGCACGTAAGGCACAGAAACAAAGTAATGCAAAAATATTTTCGCGAAAACTAATCGGTCCCTATATATTAGTAAACATTTAAACTACATAAATGTTAACTAACTGTATCCTAAACTTAACGTTCTTCTAGTAAAATCATGTTATATGTATATACACGACTATTAATTTAACTCATGTTAGTGAGGCGAATTTTATCTAAAACTTTACTAGAATTTTACAACACAGTTTTAAAATGTGAGTGTATTTTGACATGCTTTGAAAAGTACTTGAGTTTAAAATGTCAAATAACTAAACTGCTACCCAGCAAACACAAACCGTCGGCAAGATGTCTGCCCACTGTCTGAACTGTCCTCCAGTGTCTACAGAACACAGCGGGCCAACACCGGCTTCTTGTCTTTTTCCAGACACCAGTCAGCAGTTACTAAAAAGACATCTGCCTGATGTCCTTCTTCCGACACTCAACCAATTTTGAATCAAAAGATATCGGCCAGTTATCAGCAGGTTTTCTTTTTCGAGACACAAGTTAGCTGTCGTTTAATAGACAGCGCTCCACTGTCATTTTCCGACACTGAACCGACAATCGCCAAAAGATATCCGCCCATTACCGGCATGACGTCTTTTTCCAGACACTGGCAATCTTTCTCGAAAAATACACCGGTCAGACGTCTTTTTTACTTTTCTACGACACTCAACCAAAAGTAACAAAAATATATCGTCCCATTACCAGCAATAAATCTTTTTCCAGACACATTTCAGCTGTCGCTAAACAGACAGAGCCCCACCTTCTTTTGTACAACATTTAAACCAAAATCGCAAAAAAAAAAAAAAAAAGATACCGGCCCGACACAAAGAAGATGTCTTTTTCCAGACACAGGTAAGGTATCATTAAAAATACAACCAGTGGATGTCCTTTTTATGACACTCGCCAAAATATCGCCAAAAAGATACCGGCCCATTACCGGCATGATGTATTTTCCCAGACTTAGATATACTGCCATGAAAACAACTGGATGTCTTTTATATGGCATTCACCTAACTATCGCCAAAAAGATACAGGCCTGATACTGTCATGATGTATTTTTTTCAGACACAGGTAGATGTCAATATAAAGACAACCACTAGATTTCCGTTTTATTACACTCGAAAAACTATCGCCAAAATGTTACTGTCCATTACCGGCATTATGTATTTTCCCAGACTCAGATATACTGTCATGAAAACTACTGGATGTTTTTTATGTGGCATTCACCTAACTGTCGCCAAAAAGATACAGGCCTGATACTCGCATGATGTTTTTTTCCAGATACAGGTAGTTGTCAATATAAAGACAACCACCATATGTCCGTTTTATTACACTCAAAAAAACTATCGCCAAAATGATATTGTCCCATTACCGGCATTATGTCTTTTTCAAGACTCAGGTCATCTGTCACGAAAAAGACACTGATCCATTATTATTTTTATGACACTCACCAACTATCGCCAAAAAGATACCGGCCCATTACCGGCATGAAGTCTTTTCCCAGACACAGATTTACTGTCATTAAAAAGACAACAAGTGGATGAGAAGAATGCTGGTTCGAGCCCAGCACATCCTGTTCATGTGACATCAGAATTTAATACTGTATGATTACATCAGGTATGTGGTGACATGGACGAAACACTAGAGAAAACATTTTTAACATGCACGTGAAACTTTAAAAATACATTTATATTGAAGTTTGGCCATTTCCTGTCCTCCAAGTTTCGACACCCAGCAATCACTAGCCCTGTGTCTTTTTCTCTGACACTCAGCCTTCAACGGCCCGGTGTCTTTTCCGACACTCAGCCATCAACGGCCCTGTGTCTTTTCCGAAACTCAGCCTTCAACAGCCCGGTGTCTTTTCCGACTCTCAGCCATCAACGGCCTGGTGTGTTTTCCGACACTAAGCCATCAACGGCCAGGTGTCTTTTCCGACACTCAGCCTTCAACGCCCGGTGTCTTTTCCGACACTTAGCCTTCAACAGCCCGGTGCCTTTTCCGACACTCAGCCGTCAACAGTACGGTGTCTTTTCCGACACTCAGCTATCACGGGCCTGCTACTTTAATACACTGGCCCTCCATCTTATTTGCTAATGGCAAGACATCTATTTGATATCTTACTGGTAGCTGTCCAAGCCATTAGTTTTGGTTTTGTGAAAGTCATCCAGCTGTTGCTGGTACTGTGTCCTGAAAGACATCCAACCGCTACCAGTCTGGTGTCCTGAAAAATATCCAGCTGATACTTTTCTGGTGTCCCAAGAGAAAGACATCCAGCAGTCGCCTGTAAAGACGTCAAGCCTTCATCGGGCTGGTGTTCTGAAAGACATATAACCGCAGTTAGCCTGATGTCTTTTTGACGTCTTGCCAGAATCGGTATGGTGTCTTTCTGACTCGACAGCAAACGGTTTGCCGCTGGTCCAAAAATACATCGACTGGACTCCGGCAATATACATCGACCCGCTGTCTACTTTTCCGCCAAGCCAGAGTCGGCCCGATTCTGGTTTGTACTCTTTGTGTTTGCTGGGTAGGTTTGTCTGGTCAAAGTTGCTTAAAATGGAATAAAATAAAATTTGCATTTTCACTCATTATTATGGATTGAAATTGAATACTCTTTAAAAATTAAATGTAAGATATTTAAATAATTTGTAAATATGTAAGTTTAAATGTACAATTTTCCTAGCTCTAGAATAATGTGAAAATTTTCCTGCTTTGTGTGTAGGTTGAGTAAACATATCTTTATACCTTACATAAACATTCTTCCTGAATATTCCCTTATAGCATTTTATATATGTCACTGACTAGCTTAAACATAAAGCAGACTTATAATTTCATGATAAACTAATGTTTATAGTTTTATGTTCAAAGAGTTTTTGATTAGTTAAAAATACTAAATACAAAACTCTCTAAACAGCAAAGCAGAAGTATACAATTTTATTTTGTACTCACAGTATTATGCGAGACAGCCTAGCTACTCGGTTTGAACCACTAAAATTCCATTTAGAATTACTCAAATGGTTCCAGCATACCAAAACAGTGTCCAGTTCGGCTAAACACCACTCGGCATCCTACTTGCACGCAACATAAAACTCAAACATAGGCCTTCTGACGAACTGCCCGGCAGTTGTTGCCCAGACCTGGTAGCACGTTAGTGCTGCGGGTTGCATCCGAAATATTAAGAAATTCTATTCGAAAGGTAAACTATAAGATAAGTGCTGCTAATTATTGAAATGCATAACGGCAACTGGCCTTTCCTTAAATTAGAAACACAAGAAGGTGAGGAGAGAGGGTTTTGCGACCTTTTAACAACGAGGTCTTACGAGCCGATGAGGGTGAAATGAGGTGAATGAACACAACATCCATGGCCGACGGAATTTGAACCGGCGTCTAACCGACTACGCTACGGAGGAGGGATATATATATATGTATGTATATATATATAATACATTTATGATATAATTTGTAGTGACCGCATATCAACACATAAAACAAGAACCTCTATGAGGTCGGCGCGAAAAAAATCGCAGGCGTTACACAGTTTGTAAAAATTAATTAATTATATGTGAGGCACCACGGGAAAAGGGACCTTAACTTATTACAGAGAGTTTTACAGGAGAGGCTAAAACAGCCAAATGGGTGGTTTTTTCACATTTTCTGTTTTGTACAGCAAACGCTACCTTGTGGCTTTCAGAACAACCTCATTGAGGATTTAGTTGAGAATGTTACCGCTAGGTGAGGTAAATATGTATTCTACGA
>PNEQ01017754.1:0-11794 GCA_003012365.1 Medauroidea extradentata | reverse complement strand
GAAGTGAGGCTTCAGGTTAAAAAAACAATACTTATTCAGCTCAGCTTAATACGCATGCGCAAAATCCAAAAGAGGGGAAAAGGCAAACAGGTAGGGGTCAGAAGGGAGGGTTGCTAAGGAGGGGAAAGGGGGGAAAGGCACATCACCCTGAATTAGCGTTCATGACTACCCGAGTAGACGGCGCGAAATTCAAGCAGAGTGGAGACACAGACGAAACTAAAATTTTAAGTTCATATCAAAAGTACAATTTAAGGAGGACGAGCTGAGGGTCAGCTCAGGTTTTCTTACGACACAGTTTACAGTGACGCATACGTACCGTATAGAATTACGTCGCCGACGTAACGACGTGTATGAATTGGTTATATTTTATTTCCTGCCATAAAGCGTAAGGGTTTCTGCCAATAGGAACAAAGTATACAAGAAAAAAACGCAAAAACTTCCGCCAACGTCACTTCTGCCTTCGTTGCTTAGCAACCGATATATACTATGTATCTCTGGCGATTAACAACTGTATTTATATTTTGATACGTGTTTTCAAAAATACATATTTTTTTCAAGTTGAGATATACTTCTTGCTTCTTCCTTTACGTCTTCACACCTTTCACAAAGTTAAAATATAAGTGCACGTGTGTATTTGAATATGTGTGGCGTAAAATTATTTTATTAACTTAACGTATTAAATGTAGCCTATACCTTCTGTTTTCAAATTCTGTAAAATTTTCGCCAAATCGTTTTAACCACTTTAGGCTAACAATATGATTGAAAATAATATTCTTGGAAAAATGATTATCAAAAAAGATAGGTAGGCCAACTAACGAAACTTTTTTTGATGTGACAAGTGTAGTGTAACATAACCATGCAGTTAGGTTAGGCCTACTTTACACCATCAAAAGGGGTTGTATTTATTTGTGCTGCTCTGTGAAGAAATATTGAGCTATGTGTTTATATTTTAACGTGATAATTTGCCTACCTACATACATTGTTATATGTTTACAATTAGTTAATTAATACTATAACTATATTTGTTTGTATGATGCAAACTAACCCTATGCTGATGCAGATGACCTACATCATATTTCCTGCAGAGTATTTTTTACTTCAATATAAATACAGGAATAACATTGCAGCTAGCGTGCTGTCATGAAATTCTTCTTTCGTGCAGTTTGTGAGCAATACAGGATTGAGTTACAAGTAAGGTTAGGACGGTTCGGTAATACACAAATTTGATACCTTTATTGATTTAGTTGCAATACAACACATATTTACGAGGAATGCCTTAGGAAATAATTTACTTTAGAACATTTACAAGGCAGTTTAGCAAAACAGGTTTAGAATAAGAAAACACGTCACATATTTAACTATTGCTAAAGGAGAAAAAAGAAAGTAACACAGCAAATACGGAAACGTAGGAAATTTACCGTACCTAATAATTATGACATCAAATACGGGAGATCAATAAGAAACACAAAATTATAATGGCCCACCCGAAATAAAATAACGAACAGCTGACACCAGCGGCCATTTTATAATATAGACTTCATGGACGCACGAGGCCATCGTAAACCGCATGTCTTCGTTCTTATGCTCGTTCACGTTAATATGGTTACGGCTATTGCGCACATGTGTGCATCGTAAACTGACCTTTAATCAATGGGATCCACGTATTTTTTAATTCCTAGGAGAGGGGAGGGGAAGGCTCCCAACCTGGTAACAGCCGAGGATAGTTCAAATTTGCCCAATCACCTTCTTGGGGGCAACTGTAGTACACGAGGACAGCGAAACAGTTTTTAATTGAGGCCTAGGTTAGGCTTTTTCCATCTGACGTCATCACACGGTGGAACCAAAGTTAATAAACGTTTTTAATTTCTTGACACTAAGCACGTAACGTGCGTACGCCACGTTACAAACTCCGCCAGCCAACCTTCAGCCACTGCTGAAGCAAACTTAGTCCCGGGTGGCCAGTCCAGTAGAAAGCCGCCACACCAGTAGCAGAGAAGTAGAAGACGTAAGAACTGTAGAGCCAAGTCCAAGCATCAGCAACACCTCCAACACGATGAAAAGATGATGCTTCGTAAAGGTGCAAATGCAGCATGTTCCCAATGACAGCAGCTCCCCTGTCAGGTAGACAAACAGCGACACAGCGCTGTACGGCAAATGGGCTCTCAGCAGGCGAGGCAGCAACCAACATTCCTCGGACTGCGATCAGGGATGGGAAGGCCTTACGCCGTCGCCCCAACGTCCCGGACGCATGAAAAACAGTAAAACACTAACTACAGCGTTTGTGCCATCGACAATTACAATATAATGCTATAATATATCTTCAGGTACACAATATCACAAGAAAAATGAGCAATATAGATGCTTGCAACATTCTGAAATTTATAACAACGACAAAAGTATAAAATCCGAATATATTACAAAAATGACAGATACATCAATAGCAACGCATTTCCCTCAGGCAGCACCAACATTAGTTACAAAAGGTTTAGTATTGGAAATATGAGTCTTAAAGACCCGATCATCTTCCTCCTGAACTAACAAAGTAACAGGTGTTAAGAATTTCAAAATATTAAATAGACCTGCAAATTTACAAGCCAATTTAGAAGTGAATTTATTCAGTGTATTGCTCAAAAAGTGTGTTTTAACTAACACTAAATCTCCCACTTCATATGTGGGAGTTACATGAGTAGCATCATAGGTTGTTTTCCTTTTAATATAATGTTTATGAAGATTTTCACAAACCTAATCCCAATATATTTTTGCACCTGAAGAACTCAAGTTCTCATCCTACATATCATATCATTCCCAAACACTTGCCAAAGGGTGCAATACATCTCGTCCGAAGAAAACTTTACTCGGCGTCAAGCCAGTAGCTGAACTATGACTAAGGTTCATAGCAGGAATCAAGATATTAATAGAAGTATGTGACTCCTGATGACAATCATGATTGAAAACAGTCAGAGCGATCTTCAAAACCCTAGTGTACCGTTCTACCATATTAGATTGAGGATTGTAGGCACTTACTTGAATCAGGTGTATACCCAAAACAAAAGCTAAATTTTTCATTTCACGGCCCGTAAAGTTACGAGCATTATCAGATATTAAATTAACTTGAGACCTCCAGCTTGTGGGGCTGTGGATTTCAAGAGTGCCTCCCTCTAATATGTAATACATGGCACAATTTTTAAATCACAACCCAAATTATTTCTGGACAGTCCGAATTTGTAACGTTGAGATCTGCTGTCTATTAAAGTAGCCGGCATTACGTATCTATTAATTAACATTTACTGAACACAATTATTACAATTGTTTTGGGATACAAGTTCTTACGTTTCCAATTACGTACAACCTAATCAATGTTCTGTGACGGGTGACTATCAAGTGGCTACTTTTGGATGTGTAAAGTTAAAGTTTCTTCGCCAGACCAATAGTTCCTCTTTAAACTGAGAGTAATTACGCCCACGTCCAGTAGGGCAAAAACACTGGTCGACACCCTACCTTATTCACGTAGAAGCTTCTTTCTCGAAGAATTCGTATACGTCATATCCGGCATCGCTGAGGGGCGCCCCTGCAGTAGAATTGGACGTGCAGAATGACGAGGAGCGGTTACCATTTTGATGGTCTCTCGTGCCGAGAAAGAAGTTCTACTTGCGAGAAGTGCTGCCACTGACGTAATACTCTCTACAACAACTGAGAATGTCTCAATTAATATTGTAGGAAATCTCCACAAATACTCAGACCCCACACCATATGTCCTCAGGTGGGTAGAGACGAGACACACTTCGCCTCGCAGTTGCCTCTGACCAGTCCAGTTGACGGCTCTCAGCGTAATACTTGCCGCGCACACGTCGCCAGCAACCTAGCCATGAGTTGTGACGCACCCAAGCGTCACCCGTCCAAACTAAACCACTACATACAATTATCAAATAAAGGTTACTACTCTAGATACAAACATTTACGTTTACAATTACGCCGGCGTATAAAAATAATAAATTAGAAATATAAAAATTACTACCATGTAGCCAATCAGTAGGACTATCCAACTGTAAACACAGCTAAAATCTGAAAAATAATACATTGACTCGTGACGATACACACGTCACAAACTGGCGAGCCAATAAATGGAAATACTCTCTCAGACAAAATGCTTACAATAGTGGTAGCCATTTGATCACGCATTGGGAACACTAATATTTATTTAGAAAAAGCATCAACTATGACCAGCAACGAAACATTTCCCTTCTTCGAGCGGGGAAGTGGGCCAAAGCAATCAATATAAACCTTTTCCCATACAAATTTAGGCGGAACACTGGAAAACTGACCTAAATTCTTAACATTACGAGATTTACATTGTTGGCAGACTATACAACAACGAACATGCGCACGGATATCATCCTCCATTCTTGGCCAAAAGAAAAATGGCATAATACTTCGAACTGTCTTTTCTTGCCCGAAATGAAGTCCAAAATAAGTACTATGATAGTATTAAAAAATCATATTTCTCAATTTTTCGGGAACGAAAGGCAACCATTTCCCTGAACGTGATTTCTTTCCTACTAACCCTTTACTAATAACAGACCCCGGGAGCTCGTTATTTTTCAATTTCATGAGACATTCGCACACATTCCGGGTCTAACGATTGCCAGTAAAGTAAATTCGTATAAGCTTCGGGAATCCGCTGCAGAAGGTTTAGAGAGCGTTAAATCTTATCCTCTAAATAAACACTTTCATTACTATCAACAGGCAAAAATTCCTCAAGATCATTCATCCTAGAGAGTATATCCGCAATGCAATTATCGGAACACTTAACGTGCACGATAACAAAACGTAAACGAGACAAACACCCAAATTTCCCAAGTTGTTTTTTTTTTTTTATTTCCAAAGCCAAGACAAAGCTCGGTTGTCAGTACAAAGCTCAAATTCATTTACTTCTAAATAATCAGTAAATTTCTCACACGCCCAAACACAAGCTAAAGCTTCGCGTTCATACGCAGGGTACCACTGTTCAGTCTCAGTTAACAAACGACTTGCATAAGCAACCAGCAATAACTTGCCATTTACACGTTGCTGAAGAACAGCACCTACAGCCCTAGCACTAGCATCGACATGAAGAACAGCACCCTAGATAAAGCTTGTGCACCAAAAGACACTCCAAATAGAATACGATTCCACTCATACAACCCCAAGGAGTAATAAATGCCAATACTGGTTTAGCATCACCATGAAGAACACATTGATTAAATGCATGATTTAAATCAAGTATCGTAAAAATTTTCGCCCCACCCAATTGCTGAAAAATATACTCAATGGTCTCTACCGGAAACGGATCAAAACGTAATCGACCATTCACGGCTTTGTAGTCTACCACGAGTCTAAACTCACCTGGTGTTTTTTTACGTAAAAACGCAGGACTAGCATAAAGGCTGTTGGAAGGCGAAACAACATCCTGGTCTACTAATTTATTTAAAATGTTCTTAAATATTTGAATTTTCGGTGGAGCAATACGATAAGGCTTACACCGTACCGTACAGGGGTAGTATCCTTCAAAATTATCTGATATGGTTACCCAACACACCTATACCGATACGAGCAGAAATTACGTCAGGAAATTCAGCACAAAATTCCGATACCTTGAGTTCAGTTTCACTAGTGACCTTACGGTCTATTTCAACCTTTAATAATTTAATATTTTTTTCAGAGAACGCAAAACTCAATTCGCCCGCCTTAATGTCCACACTGGCACCAGAGTGCACCAGAAAATCAATACCAATAATAATTTGAAAAGCCAACTGTGGGATAAGCAAAAATGAATACTTCTACAGGAAATCCCCTATCTTAAATGACGTCACACGTGCTTTGGCAGTAACATTACCTCCGTTCGCGACACAAAAATTAATTTGCTCCATTGGCTCTATTTTGAAAGCATTCACAGGGCATTTACGTAATAGCTGATTACAATAATTATGATCAATTAACATAGCAGACGCTCCAGTATCTATAAGTGCAGAAAT
The DNA here is from genome assembly GCA_003012365.1 of Medauroidea extradentata. NCBI lineage: Eukaryota > Metazoa > Arthropoda > Insecta > Phasmatodea > Phasmatidae > Medauroidea > Medauroidea extradentata. The sequence continues at coordinate 5,783 of PNEQ01017754.1, read as the reverse complement.
AGTATTCCCCCATATGTTAACATCAATAAGAGGCAGTACAGTAGTACCATGTTTAAAGGCGCATATTTTTTCTTGTCCTTTCTCTTGATTACACTGTGACCTAACATGACCACGCACACCACACGTCCAACACGTGGGTACGTGTCTCTGCTTTGCACATACATTACCAGATTTGTAAGTTGAAGAGCTTTTATTTTGCTGAAAAGAAGATTGAGAGTCATAAACAAAATTACGTTGAGAGACGTGTTTATTCTGAATACACTTATTCGCTAATTGATCGGTCTCACCGCATATAAAGCAGCGTTTAACTCCGTTGTTTTTGCGCTCACGAAGCCCGTGGGTATTGACTGTAACTCTCCCTTCTTTCGAGAGCAGTTACTTTATATTCATTAATTAGTTACTCAATGTAGGTTTACTTCAAACCTATCCCTTGCCAGGGATTGCCTCGACTAGTCCTGCGGTTTTAATTAACTCAAAATCACAAATTAATTTCAGTAAGTAACTAATCACTCAACACTTATTTTTCGAGAATCAATATAGGTTCAAACTACTAAGTGAAACGAGTGTTATTCATTTTATACGACACCCCACTCCACACGGTCGTAAACGCCCTTATTCGCGGCAGGAATCGAACGACGACCTCCCGCACCGCACTCAGGCCTAAAACCGGCTTCTCGGCCTGCCGATTGCAATAAAAGTGGCTGACGTCTAATCGCATTTGCCCGACAGTCGGATGTGATTAAACCCGTAATAAAGACTCTTGGTAACACACCCCTGGTAGCCTACCGAGACATGGACCCGCGGAACACGGACACACGCATCCGTCCGCGGATGAGTCCCAGGCTGGTCTCCTTCCTAGCACCACTGCCGGCACCCACGCCAAATGGCGATTTCTGACCCGGCTCCCGCCAGTCAATCAGGAGCTTTGTTTCAAAATTCCCGGCTTTCCGGCATTGCTCCGAATCCGGGCGATTACGACCATCTTTCGTGGTGATTTTATTCCATAAAATTACAGTTTACATTTCTCTAATTTTGACATCATTATTTCCTATAATTATCTATACTTATGACATAACATATATAAATACTTAAAATTTAATTGAAACGGTTGGGCGACTTGGCCGAGCTTGCCTTCCTCATCCCCACCCGCTGGCAGCCTCGGGCAGGCAGCAGGAGGGGCCGACTGGTACTTCGTCACTGTTGACTGCTACACAGCTCCAAATGCTTCCAGATGTGTGGGCGACTACCCTGGTTCTCATCTCATCATCTCTCCAGTCCAAAATACAAAATATACATTAATTCTTCCTTATCATCGTACTATCATCCCTATCGCATAGTACTATTTACACAGAGTACAACAAAACTTGAACCAACTTTGTACTACAATTCTAGCCTGTTTTATATTCCCGTGATTGCCGCCGCTTAAAACTAAAAACGTCTGATACTTAATTCTAATGGACAGTCTTTAATGACATTTACACCAGTTATCCCTTCAGTATGTACGTTTAATGTATATCGGACTATGCATATTACATGACTGAAATATCAGCTGTTTCTAAAATTGTCGTCAACCTAAGCATGGCCTTGGCTAAATAGGTGCGGAGCTCACCTATAGAAGATAGCGTGAAAGGCAGGCAATATGCACGAACATTCGGCAACAAATTATCTACAACGAATTCCACATACTCTGCCTCTGAATACGGTAAACCCAGTACGCTAGCGTAACGTTCCAAGTTTTCAAAATATAGCGTAGCACTTTCATTCTGTTGCTGTTGCGACACAAAAATTTACGCTGCAATTACTGTAAAATGCGTGCATTATAGCAAAGTTTCAAAAACTGGGACTTTACATCCTCCCACACTAAATTTGAGTCTCGAGCATGGGTGAGGATATCCGCGCACGCGCATACGGGAGGAACATGCGGTAACAAAATAGCATAATCCTCCTCTCGAGGCAAAACACCGCTGTTCTAATTTTTTAACCTCTACCAAAAATTCAACAACATTAACCGCACTGCTGTCTACTAACACAAGTACGTGTGCAAGCAGAGGAGACAATAGATGTTTATCTAGAATAGCGGGTTTATCTAAACCACCACTTAAGGCTGAAGGCCTAGCACTTTCAAAACGGGATCATTAGATGCCAACTTACGCGCAGTCGTTTTCAACTGCTCTAAAGTCATGGTAGTCGGGTTCAAGTCATGCCCCTTCAGGTCCGTCAAAAGTTGCAACAGCGTGGCCTTGGGCAAGTCATTAATCCAGGAAGTCCCTGTAAGCGACAATTTCTGCAAGTATCACAAAATTCCAAAATACTAAATTTACAACACAGCAATAATCACACATAAACACAGCGTACAACGACTTGCTCTAGTAGCAGAGTCGCGCACATGTAACAGTCCCTGAATCTACCTGTAGGGACCATAAAGAGAGCTATACAAGTCAACGCAGGTGTAAATACATGATAACATCCATATAAATAACCATTTAGTGTTTAGTGAACATAGCAAAAACAAACGCTGTAGAGATATCTAAATGACTTAAAAAGCTGAAGGCATAAATATTTAACCTACGCGCAAACAAGGTACGTGGCAAACTAATCTTTAGAGAAATATACAACGTGTGGGGTAATATTAAAAAGTACAACACCTTCAATCAATTAAGTTAGACCCCAACACTATGGTTCGGGAACAAACAATACTTAACCGGCCATACTAATACACCATCAGAGTAAACAACATTACAACCAGACTAAACTGGAATTATTAAAGTTTTTAAATCGCCACATACTTTGTCTGCACGTACACAGTTGAAAAATAACAGGGACGTTCCCTCCAGACTGTCTGACGAGAAAATGCGTTACGAAGAGGCGACGGTACTGCCTTAAATAACATCATAACGGGGGGGCCTCCCAACCTGGTAACAGCCGAGGATAGTTCAAATTCGACCATTCACCTTCTTCTCGGGGGCAACTGTAGTACACGGGAACAGCGAAACAGTTTTTAATTGAGGCCTAGGTTAGGTTTTTACCATCTGACATCATCACACGGTGGAACCAAAGTTAATGAAAGTTTTTAATCACCAACACAGCAATTTCTTGACACCAAGCGCGTAACGTGCGTATGCCACGTCACAAGGTAAGACGGAAGGCTAGACTGATGGAATTCCGTATGTATTCCGTCTGTCCTTTACAAGTAAATATGTAGACTTTTAGGTAAGATGGAAGGTTAGACGGATGGAATTCATTATATCTTCTGTCTGTCCTAAGGGGAGGATGTATATTTATAAGTCTGTTGGAAGGTTAGATGGATGGTATTACATTGACCTCCGTATGTCCTAATGGGAGCATGTATACTTATAGGTAAGACGTGTGGTTAGATGGATGGAATTCCGTATGTCTTCCATCTGTTCTTCGCAAGAAAAGATGTATATTTTTAAGTAAGACAGAAGTTTAGATGGATGTAAGTCCGTATGTTTTCGTCTGTCCTAAGGGGAGAACGTTTACTTATAGGTATAACGGAAGGTTAGCTGGATGTAATTCCTTATGTTTTCCGTCTGTCCTAAGGGGAGCTTGCATACGTATAGGTAAGACGGAAGGTTAGACAGATTGAAATCCGTATGTCTTCCGTCTGTCCTTCGCAATTGAAAATGTATGCTGATAGGTAGGATGGAAGGTTAGACGGATGTAATCCTGTATATTATCCGTCTGTCCTAAGGGGAGCTTGTATACATATAGATAAGACGAAAGGTCAGACGGATAGAATTCCGTATGTCTTCTGTCTGTCCTTCATAAGTGCAGGTGTATACTTATAGGCAAGACGGAAGGTTATAGGTTCCGTCTGCCCTTCACAAGTGAATATGTATGCCAATAGTTAAGAGGGAAGGTTAGACGAATGTAATTCCTTATGTCTTCCGTCTGTCCTTCGCAAGTGAAGATGTATACTAATAGATAAGACGGAAGGGTAGACGGTTGTTTAGACGGATGGCATTCAATATGTCTTCTGCTTGTCCTAAGGGGAGCATGTATACTTATAGGTAAGACTGAAGGTTAGACGGATGTAATTCTGTATGTCTTCCTTCTGTCCTTCCCAAGTGAAGATGTAGGGGGCCTATGTTAATAGGTAAGACGGAAGGTTAGATGGATTGAATTCCAAATGTCTTCTGTCTGTCCTTCACAATTGAAAATGTTTGGTGATAGGTACGATGGAAGTTAGACGGAAGTAATTTCGTATGTCTTCCGTCTTTTTTTTTTTCTCACAAGTAAAGATGTATACTTATAGATAAGACGGAATATTAGACGGATGCAATTACATATGTCTTTCGTCTATCCTAAGAGGAGCATGTATTCTTGTAGGTAAAACGTAAGTTTAGACGGATGGAATTCCGTATGTCTTCCGTCTGTCCTAAGGGGAGAATGTATACTTATAGGTAAGACGGAAGGTTAGACGGATTTACTTTCATATGTGATCCGTGTAACTCAGTTTATTGCCGTTATGTTACAGTTTGCAAAATATAATTAGGACCCAGTGCAGAAGTTTCATTTGTGGTGGGTTACGCTGAGGCAACACGTAAACTACACTGACTACTAGCCGTGTTACCACCATATTGTCTCGAAACTAACAAGTTTCATTTGTGTGGGGTTAGACGGACGAAACACGCTGAGGCAACACGGACCGCTTTCCATATTACCTGTATTTTGTCTCGCGCCCAGTGTACAATATCGTCACTGCTTAAGCTATCGCAGTATCCATAAAAAATAACAACACACTTTCAGACATAAATTACTTATATACTTTCCTGGGAAAAATTCTGTCAAAAATTACATTTGTCAATATTTTACAGAGTCCAACAGATTACTCCAGAACGAAAGAATACAAGCAGTATACAAAACTGTATCCTATAAGTTGTTGCAGTGAGTACAATTTCAATAACTTAATGACCTTGAAATGTTATTGTTATAATTTAAGTTCGCCATGACTGAAAAAAATTTTATACAATTTACCTAGCATATCAATTTTATGTATGGAAACGAAATAGGATTTAGTACACTGTTAAAAGAAAGATTAATCAAGCACTGTTCATTACAAACGATACCTCTATACACCATCGCAGTTTAAGACCCGAATATCCCAAATCACAATAGTTAACTTACTTCTTACAATCGCCTCGTTGTAGATACGCCTTCCATTACAACTTGTTGATCAGTAGGAAGTACTTACAACACACGATACACAACGATGATAGCCATTCTGTCGAGCATAATTTATAATCTATTATTAAACAAATCAAATTTGAACAATTAATGTAATAACATACGAACATAGATTGTTTGGGTTAAATAATATATAGTTAATAGTATAATTTATTGATTTGTATGTCTTCAACTTCACATTACATTATATATAGACTTACGTCTGCAACAGTATATTGGGATAGTTTTTTAAAATGACACCTTTGCAATAAAAACATTGCATGGAATTGTCAATTAACATAATAGTGAACGTAATGAAATAGAATTAATAGCGTTCACAGTAGATGGGTTTGGTAGGTGCACTTTGGTGGCGCGTGGCATCGGAGCTCGGAGCCATGGCCGCCATCTTGGCCGCCATCTTGTCGGCCATCTTGTCTGCCATCTTGTCGGCCATCTTGTCGGCCATCTTGTCGGTAATTTGGTCGGCCATCTTGTATTTCATTTTCTCCTGCTCTATCATTCTGTTAATTTTTCTCCTGCTCTATCATTCCATTACTTCGTGCTCTCTCATTCCTTCGAGAATAATCTAGGTTTTT
>PNEQ01017753.1:0-11796 GCA_003012365.1 Medauroidea extradentata | reverse complement strand
CAGTCATAGGCACACCGTTACATTCGTCTTTGAATTTGCCTATAACCTTTTTGTTTTTAGGTGAGTAGCATGGATGGTTGACAGGATAGGATGATGTATCGAATTCATCATGGACGTCAGGATCGGTGAACATGTCTTGATAAAAGTCACCCGTTCGTATCTCGTAGATGAAACTGTCGGTGTCCATGTAGGCCAACTGCAAATCATCACCGTACTTAGCCTTCATTACATCATAGTGAAAATGATACATAAGCACTTTTGACAAATCAAGTACAGCAAGGCCTGCATAGATGGGCTTATCGAACAAGATTGCTTCATGCTCAAATTTCACAAGCGACAGGTTTTCTGTGTAAATAATTCTGTCTTTGAAGGCAGGTTTAGCAACTAGTTTCTTGAGTCGCTTTTCATTACACACAAGACTCATTCTCTGTCTGTTGCGCTTATTTTCCATGAGCTTCCCATAGACCGTGTTGTTAGCCAGCTTGTAAAAGTCCTTCTCGAACTCATTTTATGCTGCTGCACGTCTAGCCGTATTCATCTGGATGTATGGCTCTTGCCAGGCACTTTGCTCAAACTCCAACACACAGTGAATTTTTTCAATCTTAAGTCCATGTCTAACGGCTTGTTTGAGTGTAATATAGTGAAGAATATAATTCTTCTTATCTATCAATGTAGTCATAAGTTTCTTCTGTGATGATCGTGGAGGACATTCGTTTATCGGCAGAAATGGTAGATCTTTGTGATCCTTGTGTAGTTCAGGAGGATACATTACATCACATTCAATTATGTATCCCACAGGAGAAGTGTCCGGCACACTCATGATGTCTAGGTCGGTACTGAACCACTTGAAATTTCTTATAGGTAGAAGCAGACTCATAGCCCAACCATACAAGTTATTAGCATCCAGGTACTGTAGATAAGTTTCTGGCTGCATAGGATTTTATTTCTCACCATCATACTTGTTGTTAGAAACACAGTGTCGCTTCACACACTGGGCCACACCCCCTCGAATACCTCTATCGAGATACAAGTACATATCATAATCTGTCAGAAGTTCGAGCTTCACTGATGTTGCCTTCAGCATTGTATCGAATGCATATCCGGGCAAACTTACATAATGCACGCAGTCCAGTCCGTATGTTTCTAGGCAGAGGCTGCGAAAGTTCTCAAATTCATCTGCAAGTAGGAGAACATCTGTTTTCAAGTAGATGTCGGAGTAGTTCTTCAGAGTTTTGCAAACGAATTTCTCCCACACAGCATGTGCATGTTCGTAGTCTTGATCACTAATGTAAGTATCTGTCAGTCGATTGTAGAACTTTTCCTTTGGTGGTAGCTCTGTCTCTTCTAATCTTCCGATACTGTCGATGTAGTCGTAGGGTAACACCCCCTTCCTTCTTACTAGTTCAAATTTATCAGCACTGAAGAATTTCACAGTGTTGCAGAACTTTGCGGCAGGCAGATTTTGTGCTAATGTCGCCAGGCTGCTAGCCACGAAACGAAAACTGTCTATAAATTGTATGGTGAACTTGTCACCGAGTAATTTTCCAAATGTAATCATTTTTTCTTCATTGTGTGGGATGATGGTAATATCTTTACTGTCATATTTCATTTCTCTGAAGATAAAGTTTTTATCATATGCTAGGTTGTGAAAAAATACAGGAAGTTTCTTCGGATGTCTTCTGAGCAAGTTACATTGGTTACAGGCCGCACCAATGTACTTTCCAATAAAGTGACAGTGGTCACGCACCTTCACATTGCTTTTACTGAAGCTCCCACTACAGTGACAACATATGTTGGCCTGGAGATATGCTGTATTTTGTGACGGCATTAGTGGCTCCATCTTTAATGAAGTGTCATAGATCATCTTCACATTTCTACCTATCTAAACAATTTTTTCAACAAAAATCTTAGGTGCATCCTATCTTGTGTAGATGATAGGTTCTTGAGGCATTTGCGTCGTCAATTGTGATGGTATGACATCATTGTCAATTTGCACAAAAATACAGAAGCTATATGCTTCATGCTTTTGGTATGCCATTGTAAATGCCGTTTCGGGATCAGGTTGACAGGCCTGGACTGGTATCAATGCAGCTTCAAAATCAGAGTACACAACAATCGGCAGTTTAGTTTTGTGTTGTATGTTCTTGAAACATAGCATTGGAGGCCTGCCATCAGGCCCTAACTGTGGCATCTCTACACGGACTGGAGTGTGTTCATTGCAGTATTTCTTGTGTTCGGTTAAGGCTTGTTCGCCTGTAAGTCCTGTAACTCGTGGAATGTCGTGGTAGAATTTCAGACATCTCTTTCTTGCAGGTGTAGATTTTGTGATCATGAACTGTCACTTGTTGACGAACTAGTCGGGAGAAATTATTAATGTAACAGTAGTGGTTGTTATATTCATCTGTCAAAAGCAGCAAGTCGATATGATCGACTTTTTCTTCGTCTGTTACTCAGAGGGGGAATACCTTTTCTGACTGCTCGTCCAGGCAATAAACGTTGATTGATGTCTCAGGATTCTTCTTTTCAAAAGTGCTGATTTCTCTTACTGGTGTCGGGAAAGTAATGTAACAGTAGTGGTTGTTATATTCATCTGTCAAAAGCAGCAAGTCGATATGATCGACTTTTTCTTCGTCTGTTACTCAGAAGGGGAATACCTTTTCTGACTGCTCGTCCAGGCAATAAACGTTGATTGATGTCACAGGATTCTTCTTTTCAAAAGTGCTGATTTCTCTTACTGGTGTCGGGAAAGTAATGCCTGTAAAGTTGTACCTAGCTTGAGCATGATAATATCGCTCGTTCACTCTTTCAGGGTTATTCCCTTCGATGAACTTTTCCATGAGCTTCCTATAGACCGTGTTGTTAGCCAGCTTGTAAAAGTCCTTCTCGAACTCATTTTATGCTGCTGCACGTCTAGCCGTATTCATCTGGATGTATGGCTCTTGCCAGGCACTTTGCTCAAACTCCAACACACAGTGAATTTTTTCAATCTTAAGTCCATGGCTAACGGCTTGTTTGAGTGTAATATAGTGAAGAATATAATTCTTCTTATCTATCAATGTAGTCATAAGTTTCTTCTGTGATGATCGTGGAGGACATTCGTTTATCGGCAGAAATGGTAGATCTTTGTGATCCTTGTGTAGTTCAGGAGGATACATTACATCACATTCAATTATGTATCCCACAGGAGAAGTGTCCGGCACACTCATGATGTCTAGGTCGGTACTGAACCACTTGAAATTTCTTATAGGTAGAAGCAGACTCATAGCCCAACCATACAAGTTATTAGCATCCAGGTACAGTAGATAAGTTTCTGGCTGCATAGGATTTTATTTCTCACCATCATACTTGTTGTTAGAAACACAGTGTCGCTTCACACACTGGGCCACACCCCCTCGAATACCTCTATCGAGATACAAGTACATGTCATAATCTGTCAGAAGTTCGAGCTTCACTGATGTTGCCTTCAGCATTGTATCGAATGCATATCCGAGCAAACTTACATAATGCACGCAGTCCAGTCCGTATGTTTCTAGGCAGAGGCTGCGAAAGTTCTCAAATTCATCTGCAAGTAGGAGAACATCTGTTTTCAAGTAGATGTCGGAGTAGTTCTTCAGAGTTTTGCAAACGAATTTCTCCCACACAGCATGTGCATGTTCGTAGTCTTGATCACTAATGTAAGTATCTGTCAGTCGATTGTAGAACTTTTCCTTTGGTGGTAGCTCTGTCTCTTCTAATCTTTCGATACTGTCGATGTAGTCGTAGGGAAACACCCCTTCCTTCTTACTAGTTCAAATTCATCAGTACTGAAGAATGTTACAGTGGTGTGGAACTTTGCGCAGGCAGATTTTGTGCTAATGTCGCCAGGCTGCTAGCCATGAAACGAAAACTGTTGATAAATTGTATGGTGAACTTGTCACCGAGTAATTTTCCAAATGTAATCATTTTTTCTTCGTTGTGTGGGATGATGGTAATATCTGTGCTGTCATATGTCATATTCCATGCAACAATGGTCTATTTGACACTAAACAAAAATATATCATTATTAAGTGTTTAGTGTACAAAATGCTTTTCTAAGGTTAAGTAATGATCGACAACGATGTAATTAAACTTCAAATAAGTACTTTTAATTTATTTATTATGATTTTCTGTAAATGTTAAAAAATTTTTTTTTCTGTAAATTTTTAACTTTTTATCGCATGTACGTGATTTAATTGATTGTTTAAATTGTGTATCACACTGTAAACGGCATAATGTCCTAAATTCGATACCCCTAATTAATAAAAATTAATACAGTTTTATATTTTCTCTTTATATTTACAAAATGCTGTAGTAAAAACGTAGTAAAATATAGCAAACAAGTCGTGAGGAAGCATTACGCAAGTAATGACCTACGGCACTTATTTCTACAATTATAACACCGTCCTACATTCTCGAATCTATACCCGATCGATTTCCGATAAATTCAGTAATTAATTATGATACTTACTTGCACATCTTCCAGACATGACGGACAGCATCCAACCTCTTCACAATCCAACAAGGAACTGGCTATAGATTTGTGTAACCACACAGTTTTTTACTGTGCCTTCCCCTCTCCCCCCTCCGCGTTCCATAACTGGCGCACGCGTTACAACCTGTCCCAGTTTAGCTCCCGCCTCCTTTCCCCTCTTCCCACCTATGCTGTTGCCGTAATTAAACGTATCTATATCTCACAAACACCCTGCTTAAAACCTGAAACTTACATTTTCAATTATCTAAGTATTATTAAGTAGGTATTTACTGTATGACCGGTAAAAATATATTGATTGCTGTTACACTTACGATACAGGCGTACATGTGCCGCACAAAAATATTCTTAATGTAATTTGTTCGCATTATTCCAGATACGTATGAATATCTGCTAGAGTATTATTATATACACATCAATAAAAAACAAAAACTATTATAAGTGCGTGTGTAGTGGTGACATACATTCCTTAGTACGAAACCAATACATATATCCTTTAGTGCAGTACTTATTGGATAGAGGGTTATACAGAAGGACAGGTGCCTGTAATTTAAATACCGGTGTCGCTTTACCTAATGTTATAAGCTTTGTTCTTAAGCCAACTAAATATACTAGTAATATTCTGCTAGTTAATGACTCAACTAGAATAAACCTGATAGGAAAACCGTGCTCGTCGCAGACAATCAGTACAAATGCCGCCAACTTTAACACCAAACCGCATTTCTGTAACACATTAATATTTCCCATGAGTGATTTTCTGATTTCCTAAAGCCTATACACAGCTGAAATAAGAATTCCATCAGTAAGTACATTCGCGATGACTTCGTCCTTGGTTCGGAGCTCGAAAACTATACAACTTTATTACTTTTTATCGTTGATTATAGTTGTTGTTTTAAAAAAATAGCTATGTATACTTATGACGGATATAAAATCAACTTTCACATTATAAATACTAGAAGGCAAAGACCCGTACGTACAGCTATGTAACATGTTTTAAAACATTATTTCGCCTGCTGGGGATACATCATGTTGTACATCGCGACGTACAATCCCTTGTACTGAATATAATTTTAATTATACTTTTTGTTCCTAGTATCTATCGTTCTACTGTAATAACGTTTGTCGATCTCTACAATGTAAAGACGCATGTTAGCATCTTGGCGAGCCACACATACGACCACCGTATTCCTTTTTCCCGTCATTGTAACTTAAACATTGACGTTTTTGTGACATGAAAAATAATATTCGACATAGGGAAGCCAACAGCATACAGTAAAACAGAACGAGTAATGTTGATACTTCAAAACTTTCCTCTCGTGTTTGTATGTACCTGTATTCGAACTAGTACCCGCCGGCTCGAAGTCTTATGAAAATTTATACCCATTTGATGATTTAGTTTTAATCAAAACTATTGTTACAGAGTTCGCTATCAAATATACTAATTATCAAGGAAGATTGGTTCAGTTGATAAGTAAACAATTTTTATACGCGCATTATAGAGGTAGAAATAATCTACTTTACTTAAAATATGCAATTAATTCTGACTACAATACATAAAGGGAGCCATATGCAATGCAATTAATTTAATTGCGATACTAGTTCTTAACAATCTTAACAAGGAAAAATCTGGTACTAAACATCGTTCTTAAGACAATTATGTGTATATAATTAATAATCGGCTAGTTTGTGACGTGTCTAGAATAAAGCTGATGGGAAAACCGTCCTCGTCATAGACGATTAGTACAAATACCGCCGACTTAAAGACAAAAACGCATTTTCCGTAACACATTAATATTTCCCATGAAGGATTATCCGATTTCGTAAAGCCTATACACGTCTGAAATAAGAATTCCATCAGTAAGTACGCTGGCAATGACTTCGTCCTTGGTTCGGAGCTCGAAAATTTGACAAATTTATTGCTTTTTATTGTTGATTATAGTCGCTGTTTTAAAAAATATGTATACTTATGACGGATATAAAATCAACTTTCACACTATAGATACTAGAAGGCAAAGACTCATATGTACAGCTACGTAACAATTTTCAAAAGGTATTTCGCCTTCCTGGAGAAACATCATGTTGTACATCGCTACATATAAATCCCTTGTACTGAATATAAATTGAATTATACTTTTGGTTCCTAGTATCTATCCTTCTACTGTAATAAAGTTTGTCGGTCTTTACCATGAAAAGACATGTTAGCATCTTGACGTACCACACACACTACCACCCACTTTCTTTCTCTCGTCATTGAAACGTAAACTTTGATATTATTGAGCCCTGAAAATAAAATTCGCTATATGGATGTCTACAGTACAAATTAAAATATGTCGAGTAATGCTGATGTTTCAAAACTTTTCCTCTCGCGTTTGAATGTACCAGTATTCTAACTAGTACCTACTGTCTCGCAGTCTTACGAAAACTTATACCAGTTTGATTACTTCTTTGTCATCACAGTCATACTATTATAGAGTTCGCTATCGAATCAAGTCTTTATCTCTTGTTCAGTTGCTAAGAAATCAACTTTTATACTTGCATTATAAGGTAGAAATATCTTACTTTAAATATATAATTAATCCGGACTACAACATATAAAAGGAACAGAATGTAATGCGATTTATTTAATTACTATACAAGTACTTAATAATTTTTACAAGAATAAATTTGGCATTAGGTACAGAACGCATCCAGTACATTAGCATAATGTTCGTGTTTTTTCTTCCACCTACAACACTTCGAAAGCGAGAAGCAGAAGCTACCAACAGTTAATAAATAATTCCTATACTTAACACAGTGTCCGTTGATAATGTAATTTGGAAAGGTGAAGAAACGATATAATATAACGCAATATAAAAAAGGTAAATAAAAAATTTCTGCACAAATGTATTTACATAACAGTAACCTATAAACAAGTATGCTCATGAAGGCTCGTCTGTATGTAAAATCACGGAATTTAACCGACAATATTTATAAATCGGTAAGCGATGCGATTATGTAGTCAGCAAGTTTCACCTCACGATATCAAAATTCTATATCGCTTAGTATGTTGACAGTGGTAACTTGACGTCTGGAAATGCTAGCCGTCGTATGTTTATGTCTAAATTGTTTACATAACATTCAAGCGACTGACCTAAATGAAAACGTAACCTAACATGTGCACATATGTCCGATTGATGTAAATACGGCGTACGAAATAAGTTATGAGGTGAGAGCGAGGGTATTTAAACAGCCGCACGAAGTTCCAAGCTCATTCGCTGTTTGTCTGTCGTCCGAGTACTATCTCTGTACGCGCAGCCTACTTCGAGTGATTATTAAGTGTGCTAGAGTGAGCTCATCGCGTTATTTAGCTAGTGAATAGTGAATTCAAGGTTAGTTATACAACTTCAAGAAATTTTAGGTTAGGTTTACCTGATTTGAAGAATAACTAATTAAAGCAATGGAAGGGCAATATTCTTCGTTAAAGGTTATTTACTGCAAGTTCTGTGGCAAAGTCTTTACTTTGCGAAATAATATGCTGAGACATGAGAAGACTTGTTACTTCAATACGCACCGTGAAGAGCGACTGATCTGTGAGCGGTGTGGTGTATCAATCACTCGCAAAGACAAGTTGATTGGGCACTTACGTATTTGTAATTAACAACATCAAGAGAGAAGTGACTAACTGCTATAAGTATTGCAAGAAGCAGTTCACCGAATTTCGAAATGCTCGTCGACATGAAGCATGTTGTGAGCGCACCATGGAACGAAATCTGCTTAAGTGCAACTACTGTAGTGTCTGTTTCGCTCGTCGTGACAATTTGGCTATGCACTTGAAGATTTGCAAGAGTAAAGTAGCACGACCAGCACTGAAAAAAACTATGTGTGCAACCACCGGAATCTGCTAGGCAATCCTGCTCCAGGACGCTATCAACCCGCCCTAAAATAGTAGTAGGGTCTGGTTTGGCTACAGAGTTCGGTTTCGTCGAGGCAGAAACTGCATTCCGTAGGAATGTGAAGACGTATGTGGTGGAGAATGATGACACGGCCAGGGATATGTGTGAATACTTGAACAGCATGTATGTAAATATAGTAGGTCAGTTGAAAAATGAAGTGAAAAACTACGGAGCCCTTAAATTTAACATTGTACTGGAATGTGATTATGCGAAGCCAGCGCCATTCGATGAGGGAACAGATAAAAGAGCGTTCAAGGCAAAAAATTTGCCAGTCTATAATTCAGATGGTATTGAAAATGCCGTGTTACAAAGTATTTTGAAACTATGTACTGAAGAGCGTGAATACTCTGAGAAGGGGTCCGGTTGGACGCTCGGCTCTGTCAACTGTCTGCAGCTACGAGTTAACAAACTCGACCCACTGAGAGCATCGTCATGGATCGACTTGCCAGATTCCATAAAGACGAAAAGAGCCGTCATCAATCCTAGAAATAATGACAATGAATGTTTTAAATGGACCGTGTTAGCAAAGTTCATCGAAGGGAATAACCCTGAAAGAGTGAACGAGCGATATTATCATGCTCAAGCTAGGTACAACTTTACAGGCATTACTTTCCCGACACCAGTAAGAGAAATCAGCACTTTTGAAAAGAAGAATCCTGTGACATCAATCAACGTTTATTGCCTGGACGAGCAGTCAGAAAAGGTATTCCCCTTCTGAGTAACAGACGAAGAAAAAGTCGATCATATCGACTTGCTGCTTTTGACAGATGAATATAACAACCACTACTGTTACATTACTTTCCCGACACCAGTAAGAGAAATCAGCACTTTTGAAAAGAAGAATCCTGAGACATCAATCAACGTTTATTGCCTGGACGAGCAGTCAGAAAAGGTATTCCCCCTCTGAGTAACAGACGAAGAAAAAGTCGATCATATCGACTTGCTGCTTTTGACAGATGAATATAACAACCACTACTGTTACATTAATAATTTCTCCCGACTAGTTCGTCAACAAGTGACAGTTCATGATCACAAAATCTACACCTGCAAGAAAGAGATGTCTGAAATTCTACCACGACATTCCACGAGTTACAGGACTTACAGGCGAACAAGCCTTAACCGAACACAAGAAATACTGCAATGAACACACTCCAGTCCGTGTAGAGATGCCACAGTTAGGGCCTGATGGCAGGCCTCCAATGCTATGTTTCAAGAACATACAACACAAAACTAAACTGCCGATTGTTGTGTACTCTGATTTTGAAGCTGCATTGATACCAGTCCAGGCCTGTCAACCTGATCCCGAAACGGCATTTACAATGGCATAACAAAAGCATGAAGCATATAGCTTCTGTATTTTTGTGCAAATTGACAATGATGTCATACCATCACAATTGACGACGCAAATGCCTCAAGAACCTATCATCTACACAAGATAGGATGCACCTAAGATTTTTGTTGAAAAAATCGTTTAGATAGGTAGAAATGTGAAGATGATCTATGACACTTCATTAAAGATGGAGCCACTAACGCCGTCACAAAATACAGCATATCTCCAGGCCAACATATGTTGTCACTGTAGTGGGAGCTTCAGTAAAAGCAATGTGAAGGTGCGTGACCACTGTCACTTTATTGGAAAGTACATTGGTGCGGCCTGTAACCAATGTAACTTGCTCAGAAGACATCCGAAGAAACTTCCTGTATTTTTTCACAACCTAGCATATGATAAAAACTTTATCTTCAGAGAAATGAAATATGACAGTAAAGATATTACCATCATCCCACACAATGAAGAAAAAATGATTACATTTGGAAAATTACTCGGTGACAAGTTCACCATACAATTTATAGACAGTTTTCGTTTCGTGGCTAGCAGCCTGGCGACATTAGCACAAAATCTGCCTGCCGCAAAGTTCTGCAACACTGTGAAATTCTTCAGTGCTGATAAATTTGAACTAGTAAGAAGGAAGGGGGTGTTACCCTACGACTACATCGACAGTATCGGAAGATTAGAAGAGACAGAGCTACCACCAAAGGAAAAGTTCTACAATCGACTGACAGATACTTACATTAGTGATCAAGACTACGAACATGCACATGCTGTGTGGGAGAAATTCGTTTGCAAAACTCTGAAGAACTACTCCGACATCTACTTGAAAACAGATGTTCTCCTACTTGCAGATGAATTTGAGAACTTTCGCAGCCTCTGCCTAGAAACATACGGACTGGACTGCGTGCATTATGTAAGTTTGCCCGGATATGCATTCGATACAATGCTGAAGGCAACATCAGTGAAGCTCGAACTTCTGACAGATTATGATATGTACTTGTATCTCGATAGAGGTATTCGAGGGGGTGTGGCCCAGTGTGTGAAGCGACACTGTGTTTCTAACAACAAGTATGATGGTGAGAAATAAAATCCTATGCAGCCAGAAACTTATCTACAGTACCTGGATGCTAATAACTTGTATGGTTGGGCTATGAGTCTGCTTCTACCTATAAGAAATTTCAAGTGGTTCAGTACCGACCTAGACATCATGAGTGTGCCGGACACTTCTCCTGTGGGATACATAATTGAATGTGATGTAATGTATCCTCCTGAACTACACAAGGATCACAAAGATCTACCATTTCTGCCGATAAACGAATGTCCTCCACGATCATCACAGAAGAAACTTATGACTACATTGATAGATAAGAAGAATTATATTCTTCACTATATTACACTCAAACAAGCCGTTAGACATGGACTTAAGATTGAAAAAATTCACTGTGTGTTGGAGTTTGAGCAAAGTGCCTGGCAAGAGCCATACATCCAGATGAATACGGCTAGACGTGCAGCAGCATAAAATGAGTTCGAGAAGGACTTTTACAAGCTGGCTAACAACACGGTCTATGGGAAGCTCATGGAAAATAAGCGCAACAGACAGAGAATGAGTCTTGTGTGTAATGAAAAGCGACTCAAGAAACTAGTTGCTAAACCTGCCTTCAAAGACAGAATTATTTACACAGAAAACCTGTCGCTTGTGAAATTTGAGCATGAAGCAATCTTGTTCGATAAGCCCATCTATGCAGGCCTTGCTGTACTTGATTTGTCAAAAGTGCTTATGTATCATTTTCACTATGATGTAATGAAGGCTAAGTACGGTGATGATTTGCAGTTGGCCTACATGGACACCGACAGTTTCATCTACGAGATACGAACGGGTGACTTTTATCAAGACATGTTCACCGATCCTGACGTCCATGATGAATTCGATACATCATCCTATCCTGTCAACCATCCATGCTACTCACCTAAAAACAAAAAGGTTATAGGCAAATTCAAAGACGAATGTAACGGTGTGCCTATGACTG
>PNEQ01017752.1:0-11795 GCA_003012365.1 Medauroidea extradentata | reverse complement strand
CGCTGTCGATGGCTTAACATTGTGCGCAACATCTTTCCACATATCGCTGGCGATGGCTTAACATTGTGCGCAACATCTCTCCACATATCGCTGGCGATGGCTTAACATTGTGCGCAACATCTTTCCACATATCGCTGGCGATGGCTTAACATTGTGCGCAACATCTTTCCACATATCGCTGGCGATGGCTTAACATTGTGCGCAACATCTCTCCACATATCGCTGGCGATGGCTTAACATTGTGCGCAACATCTTTCCACATATCGCTGGCGATGGCTTAACATTGTGCGCAACATCTTTCCACATATCGCTGGCGATGGCTTAAAAAACTCATTTCCAGTCGGCGGAAATAATACTACTACAGAACAACAGTTGTTTTGCCAATGATTAGAAATGTTTTGACTACAAATAAGTTTTATAATATTCTGTACGTTTCACTAAAATTGAGTACTTCAGAGTACGTATTAAAAATAGTATCTAAGAATATTTTTATGCTGTATTCCAATACCATACGAAGGTGATATGTATACTTTAAAGTACAAATGATATACAGATTACTTTAGAGCAGTTTGTTTAACAATTTATTTAATTCTTCTATTGCGTCTTTTGTTTGTCGAATACAAATTATCGAGTAAACCACGCTTAAACAAAGTTACAGAATTTCCAACAAAAAGGTTAACAACACTGTTAAACATATTTACATCATATTTAATTACTGGGACAGAGCCAATTTTAGACGGTGACGGAATAGTTTTGCGACACTCTGGTACAATACATTTTTTAAGTTTCCGCACACTTGACAGGTTATTGTCACATTAAATATTTCAAACTATTTGTACTATCAGTAAACAAATGCCGTTGCCAATGTGGACATTTCTAAACTTGTAAAGTCGCTGAGCCAGGAAGACAACTGAAGCACTGCAAGCTAGTTGAAGACCGTGCACGTAAGAGCGAAGAGACACTAGCTGCGCGCATAGCATCGCCCTTATTGTCCCTTCATTTCTGTACGTTGAAGGCGATAAATGTCTCCTTACGGGTGCTGCCAGGACCGAGCGGCAAAATACGTGTAGAGCATAAGTAATTAAATGACCGTGCAATATTTTGTACAAATATTGCGCAATAATGTTTTCTGTCGGGAGGGTACTTTTATTGCCTGTTTGTCTAACGTTCAATACGTGAAAACGATAACACGCACAGTAAAAAAGTGTATCTACTGTCGTGACACGCATAATTCTATTAATTCAGTTATTACTTCATGAAATGACATGGTTGTCACTTGAAGGCTGATAGAGGTGAGGTTGTAAATGGGAAACTGCACGTCTTGTGCTTTAGAGACTATGATATACCCGCAGTGCGTGCTTTCTACGTCCTTACAGCCTCTGGCAGTCAGCTCTCGAGTCGCTGGAGGGTTGTGTAAAGTTGTAAATGTTAGCACGAGGCCTGCACATACCAGCTGTAGAGTTAGCGTACATGAACACACGATATCTCTGCTGCAGTGACTTGATGGAGGCTGGAGCGAGGTGTCAGTGGAGGCTGGAGGCTCCAGATGACGGCAGACAATAGCCCTGCTGACTAGACACTTCACACCAGTCACTTGGCCTACTTGCTAGTCACAGACACAATGCTACCCTCTTCACCCCCCACCACTCTTCCACCCCGCTTGACACGTACACTACTCTACACCAACACAACTACACTATCGCCACGGCCATCTTTCTTCTACAACAACACCTTGTTGTTGACATGGACTTGTATCTCACTAGCGACTAGCATGCAAGGACTTGTATATAAGCTACAGAGGGACAGGGACGCTTCAAGTCGTATGAAGACAACTTTTGTGCACGCACAACTGTTTACATGAAACTTCTAACCATGACAAAGTGTTTGTCTAACTGGGAAAAAGAAGTAATCGAAGACATATTGCCGGATCATGCAACATGTCACTAAACCAAGGATGTGATCTACTGCCGAGAACATTCCTATTTTTACATTGTTTGAATTTTATTTTTGGCTCAGAAGAATAAATATTGCACAAATTACCCCGAATACCTTCTAATAACTGCATTAAGAATCTTAATGGCGTACGGGGCCTATTCCACCAACAGACTTTGCAACTTTTCGTTTTGCACTTTTCATTTGTATTTCTGTTCCACGAAAATTGTAATTTGCAAAGCAAAACATGAAAAGTGAAAAGTGCAAAGACTTTGCACTTTTGAGCCTATTTATGTTCCACAATAGTCTCAGTTTGCTGAAAGTATTTTTTAATATTTGCAAAGTTTTCAGACATTGTGCAAAGATAACTTTCGATTTGCAGTTAAACTATTTATGGTGTATTGTTAATTAATAATTGATTTGAGGTTGTAAAAAGTTATTACGTTTTAACTTGGCATGTAAGAATCTATTTCAAGTAATGTCACAAAGAGAAATGGCGATATAATAGGCGCAATAGAAGCACATAACCTACAAAATTAAAACAAGAAAAATTGTTAGATACCTTTCTGCATTATAGTTACGAATCTGAAGAAAAAAACAGAAAACCATTAAGGAAGACATCACGAATCAATTTTGTGATTGAAAAATGATGTTCAATCTAAACCAAAAACGTTTCGGGAACTGGAATCTGTTCCCGTCATCAGGTAGACACACAGGGTTCAGGAACACGAGTGCGACTGATGAAACGTCGTAACACTGTCTGTCTGGAAAACTACTGTGTTTTGTTTCGTCTCTTCATTGTGTCGTTTGTCTTTTCTGTATATGTCTGTTACCTGTTGCATTTTGTCTCGTCTATTTGTTGTGTCTTTTTGTTATTTTTCTGTTCGTGTCTGATATCTACTGTGTTCTTTGTTTCGTCTCATCGTTGGGTCGCATGTTACTTAGTTTTTATTTTATTTGTTATTATTTTCATTTATTATCTGTTTGTTCCTTGTTTTTATTTGACCCGATTCCATTTTGGTATTTCATGTTGTGTAAGTATCTTGCTGACTAAAGCATACTCTACTTATTTTATGGTTTTCTTTTATTTGTTTAGTTTTCTTTGACAGTCATTCAATTTGCAATGAAGTACGTCCAAGAAACTGAATCCAGCCTAATATTCTAATTTCCTTCATAAAATACCAGTTAAAGGCACTGTTTACACATTACCGTCTACTTCGTAGGATAAAAACTTGAGATATTGTAGTTTTATGTAGAAAAATTAAATTATTATAACTAGCATGCCAGTGGGATATACACTGTAAGAAGATCAACTGACGTGAAATATTACAGACTCAAATAATACGTTATGGATTGTTTTTTTTTTTTTCAAGAAATTTGAGAACAAAAAATCTTTTCATTTTAAATTACGGAATAAAAGAAATTCATAAAAATTTAAGAATTTTTTATGCATAGTATTTTTTTGCTTGCTTTTCAAAATAGTCCAAGACATGTAATTTTGATGTGCCTCATTTCATTTCTGTTAAGTTATAGGCAGTTCCTAGAAAGTTGCAAATCTTCACATTGCAACGTAGTAAAAATATTTTCGTGCGTGGAAAATTCTGCAACAAACACAAATCTTTCACAATAAGTGGCTGGCTAAGGGGGGGAGGGGGAGGGGGGGTGAAGCTTCGCCAGGCACTCGCAAATAATTTTGACGCTTCCACAAAGTAACTGTTAGCGTTTTCGTTTTTTCATCATTCAAAGCTGTATATTAATTTCCTTTACTCGCGTTATAAGAGTTTGGCAAGTCGTATATTACGATCATCGAATGAATTTTGTAAGAAAGCTGTTCGACCAACTGAAAAATAACTCCAGGAGCACACGTCATTGCGAACTAAATCCCACAATAATACACAAGGACCAAGAACTAGAAAATAATGAAAAATACTGAAGGTAGCAAGAATTAGCTGTCGATGAGAGGGAAAAAATACCAGTTCATGGAAAGCCAGCTCCGTTATCGTCGAAGAAAGTCTGCCACGTACTTTCATCTCTGTAATAATATGTCTACTTTGTTACTTTAGTCTGTGTTTGCATCCGTCCGTTCCAGTCAATGTTTCATTCAGTTCGTGCTGTTCCAATTGTTCACATCCAGCAGTGTTGCCATGTTCAAGCAGTCCTTTTTTGTTTTGTCGATATTTTCTAGTTTAGTTTTCCTTTATGTACCGACTTTTGTCTTATGACGGAATTATCTACAGGCCTATGCTAAATATTTCCTGACAACAGCAGTTTCCAGCTTCCTATTTTGTTTCTGTTTATTTCTCATGCTTATTCATTTTGTGTCATAGTGGGTTTTCAGCTACTTGGAAACATCTCGCAGTGACTTATGTCTAGAATAGTGGTACATTTATTGATAATGCAACATTTTAAAGAAGTGAGATTATATTTAAGATTCGGTATTCCAGACGAGAAATTCGAAGATGTAAAGCAAGCAGTGCTTTGAAGTATCTTGCACTCTGTGTTCACAACGAGTACCTACATTAAGTGTAGAGCTTAGAAACCAGTATCAATAAAACTAGGTGTCACGTTCTTATTATCAAAGTCAATTACTTGTATACATTTATTTATACATAAATATGATTGTTGGAAGACAAGGCATTATCTCGACATGTAGAGTGCCTGACAGATCCGACCACAGTTTTCTAACATGCCTCAATGTGCCTGGTGCAGTGTGAAGCGACATGTTGAAGACACCAGCATAAACACGAGGAACTTAGCAAGAAGATGACAAGGATTAGTTCTAGGGAAGGCGTGCTTGATGCGCAGTGTGAGACACTGCTTGTGTTGCTTATGGGAAAAATGATTTTATTACTAAATATGACACTCTACATGTCGAGATAATGCCTTGTCTTCCAACAATCATATTTGTGTATAAACACACGTATACAAGTAATTGACTATGATAATAAGAACGTGACACCTAGTTTTATTGATACTGGTTTCTAAGCTCTACACTTAATGTAGGTACTCGTGAACACAGAGTGCAAGATACTTCAAAGCACTGCTTGCTTTACATCTTCGAATTTCTCGTCTCGAATACCGAATCTTAAATATAATCTCACACTTCTTTAAAATGCTCTATTCAAAATGAGTTAGAAAACATTACATACGAAAAATATCGTACAGTAACTTGTAAGGGAGATATCCACCCTTACAAAGCGACCTTTTACCGAACAAAAATTAAATCTAACAGACAATAAGAAAGGTATTATGAATGATTACATTGATCGTAAGTATTTGCACAGCCACTATTGTGGTGTACAACTTCGAGGAAAACGAGGGGGTGGTACGGTCCTACCAATGTGTGTGTAACATGTAGGTATTTTGTATTGCTTTTCAAAGATGTAATACAAATGCATAATAAAGTCACCTTCATGCAACATGTTTAAGTGAACTATTGAGAAGAAACACATGTGAGGGTGCACTTTATAGCCTGCCAGGTATGCAACTTGCATTGCAAGGCTGGTCATATGACACAGTTGCGCGCGCATCGTTCGCTTAGCACCGCTACCGTGGTGTACCAGGGTGGCATTGCAAAGTTGGTGCGCAACATGGATAGACGTTACACATATGCAGAAATGGCAGATATGCATCTCATGTATGGTGCTGCTGGAGGTAACGCGAGGTAAGCTCAGCGTCTGTATGCACAGACATTTCCAAACAGACATTGTCCAGGACATGGAATGTTCTCGTCTGTGTACCGACGGTTACACGAGACTGGAACACTTACAGCGAACAGGTATGACACCGGCGTGAGACGCAATGTTTGAACAGTCAACTTTGGGGAGGAAGTATTGGAACGCATCGCTGATTCGCCATCAAGTAGCACACGTGGAATTGCTCGCACAATGCATGCAAGCCAGCAAAGTGTGTTGAGGGTTCTACATGAACAACTACTACACCCATTTCATCGCGAAAAGGTACAAGCATTACAACCAGCTGATTTTCAGTCACGAGTCGATTTCGCTCGCTGGTTTCTGCATCAATGCGCAAACGAACCTGGATTTTCTCGCAACATTTTGTGGACCGTCGAGGCTTCTTTTACACGTGATGGCATTCACAACAGTCGAAACAGTCACGTATTGAACGACATCAACCCACATTCGATGGTTGAACACCGCCATTAAGTGACATTTTCTGTTAATGTCTGGGCCGGCATTGTCGGCGACAACCTGATTGGCCCTTATTTTTTGCCGGCGCGTTTGACTGGCCGCCTTTATCGACAGTTTTTAGAGGACATACTTCCAGTTCTGTTGGAGGATGTGGATTTACAATCACGCCAGCATATGTGGTACCAACATGACGGAGCTCCTGCACACTTCAGTTTGGAAGTTCGTCGTCACCTTACCACCACATTTGGTGAGCGATGGATAGGCAGAGTTGGGCCTGTGAAGTGGCCACCACGCTCCCCAGACCTGACGCCACCTGATTTCTTTCTGTGGGGTCACCTGAAGACATTAGTATATGAGACCCCGATCAACACAGTAGCTGAACTTCGTGCCCGGATTACTGATGCATGTATTACTATTCGTAACACCCCACACACGTTGCATCGCGTGACGCAATCAATTGTCCGTCGCTGTCAATTGTGTAGCGAAGTAGGTGGTCGCCACTTTGAACAGTTACTGTAAGAAAATATGACATTTTCGCAAGGCACGTTCTCGTGCAGTTAATAAAATAAAACCAAACTAATAAAATTAACCCCAATGTACAATTATTAAGAGTTAATCAATGTTTTATTTTTTTTTTTTTTTACCATTTGGAATACAACTATCAGAAGATTTGTAGAAACACGATTCTGTCCTATCGTATAACCCGCATTCACATACAGCAAATAAATTATGGTCGTATGACCACCTTTGCAATGCGGGTTGCATACCTGGCGGGCAATAGAGTTCACACTCACATGTATTTCTTCTCAATAGTTCACATAAACATGTTGCATGAAGGTGACCTTATTATGCATTTGTATTACATCTTTGAAAAGCAATACAAAATACCTACATGTTACACACATTGGTAAGACCGTACCACCCCCTCGTTTTCCTTGAAGTTGTACACCACAATAGTGGCTGTGCAAATACTTACGATCAATGTAATCATTCACAAGACCTTTCTTATTGTCTGTTAGATTTAATTTTTGTTCGGTAAAACGTCGCTTTGTAAGGGTGGATATCTCCCTTATAAGTAACTGTACGATATTTTTCGTATGTAATGTTTTCTAACTCATTTAGAATAGAGCAATTGAGCACTTCCCGACACAATGTACGCAGTGTTGCCTATGTTCTCCTGGTACTCTATCGCTTCAGCCAAAGCTTCGCGTGCATTTTTCATGAAAACTATGAGCCCTAAACAGTTGCAATAAGAGGACCATTTTTATTACAAAGCTCGCATTACTCAATAAAACATCGTCAAATGTTCCACTATCCCGATGGCACAAACGTTTAGTCCACTTAGAGGGTGGCCACCCCTGTTCTTTTAAAAATGGCTGAAGGTATAATCCAGCATTTGATGTGGGTTTGAAGACTTTTATAACACAAATCAATGTTCCGAGTATTGTCGTTTTACATAATTCTGTTTCCGATATTTAAAATAAATACGGTTTTCAAATTCGATACTCTGCGGCTCGTTACTACCACAATTTTACACTTAGGTACAAAGTGTCTTATGTCTTACTTTATTTTCCATAAGGAATCACCTCCCTGCGTTTGTACTTGTAGTTCAGGACCACCCTGTATGTGCACAATGTGGCAACATAGTACTATAGTTAGTCCCCTCTTGCTCTACACAGATATCTTACTTGCAGTGTTCTGACCTGCATATTATATGTTGAAATATCAAACATGAGTCTACGTTTACTTGACGTAACATACATAAAATAATACCTGGCCGTGGAGCGCAAGAGGAGACTATCTCCGTGCAGTGTTGCCACATTGTCCACGTAAAATGTCGTCGAACAACACTTTGCCACTTACAATTTCATCACTTTATCCCAGGATTCACGTGGTGTTCTTGCTATGCGTTAATTCTAGACATCCTTTACGCGTGAACTCAAATCTATTCACAATTTAGCCGTTAAATACACATCAAAAGTAGACACAATGTAATGCTAATCTTGTAAGGCAGCGCACTTGGAGATATATTCTTGTCGGGCTTGCATGACTGGCACTGTCACTGCCTGCGAGGGAAAATGCTCACAAGCAAGTTATCGAAGCTGAACTAAGAGAGAACTGCAAGTGATTTTCTAATTGGGCAATGTAGGTGGGTGTGTCGACAAGGCTGAGAGAGTATGTACTCGAGCAAAGAAGCTGGATGTCAGGCAGGAGAAGGCGCTGAGGAGAGCTGAGCTGAACAAAGTGCTATGTACTGTTACAATGTGTGTCATTAATATATATAGTCTGGCACTTCAGCTACAGAACATATGTACGCGTGCACGCAAGTCACTTTAGGCGGGGTCTCACCTTAATGTTGAACTTATTAATTAATGAATCATTACAACACTTACACTGAAATAACAAAGAAAACCATTATTACAGCCGCTTTAACATTACACAAATGCATTCCGCATTTATCACTTTATACTCATGCATTACCAAATGAATCTGAAAATACGATAAAATATTTATACTAAAAAACAAACTTTTACTAGCTATGTCATTATTATTGGTCAGGTGCTATGGATTTATGACTTTATAGAAAGATAAGCTACTTAACTGGAGCGACATTACTATCAGTGGCGAGTGTGAAGTGTTCTAGGTCAAACTGCGACTGCACATAACTCTCAGTTGCTGTGTAACCATTTAACTGGCAAAGGCAGGTACGTTCCTCGGCCAGGAGCATGCAAGAGACGAGGAACTAGACTTCAGTAATACACCTAGGTCTCAGCAACACAACTGTAACCTTCTCAAAGTGTATAGTCGTGTTTCATACCGCTTGCTTTGGAACACGTCCACGCCTCGCCACTGCTTAGTGTCTGTACATATACTGTAATGTGTTTCTAAACTAACAAACAGTTCAAAAACCACAATTTCAAACCAAGCTTGTGGTGGCCTATTTTAAGTCTCAACACACCACGTAGGGAGCAAGACAGTCATCAGTCTAGTAATGTATCGTGTGGTGGAAATGTGACGATAAAATTATGGAATGAATGCGACAGTCTTAAAGACCCGGATTTTTCTTACGAAATTTGATGGCAACGGAGTTCCAAGATAATTTGAATTGTAGAAATGTATATTGTAGCCAGTGCCATGCATGCGCCAAGAAACAAAACAAAAATAATATGAACAATATCGCAAGAAAAAGCAAATAACAAAAAGTATACGACAAACAAATGGACGAAGAAGATAATATACAACTCAAATACAAAATGTGTAATTTATCTACACTGACAACGCGATGATTCGTTATGAAGTCCAAACTCATGTGCGGCAATGGGAAACCCCCTCTTAAAACATTCCATGTAATCAGGAATAATTCTTCTTTCGTAGCACCCAAAACCACAAATTAACTTACTGGCGAATTATTGTCTTGTTCTACAACTAACGTGTATGGGATACATTATCTTATCGTAGGGCGTACGCATATTTGATAACTGCATGCCACAGAGGAAGTCTACATTTTGAACTTGTGTACAAAGATGCTGGTGTATGAGCTATATTATATACTAGCAGTCCCCCGCGGCTTTGCTCGCGAGTATTATTCGTAACTGATAATATTTACTTTAATTTAAAAACCTCCTTGCACACAAGATTGGTACTTCAGTCATCAAGTGTTAGAATGTCCAAGCGGCTAGTTTAACTAACTCTGCAGCAGGATAAGTAGCTATAGCTGTCACGCGAAAATCAGTCTTAAGTTTGTCCCTGCCACTAACAGCGACTTCGCCTGGGCCTTATTTATAGCCCTGCCTATTTGACGTTGTGAGGTAATTACAGACACCTAAGGTAAGAGGTTAATCGAATGAGAAACATCTGTTTACCCTGTGCACAACCATTGATAACGGTGCCCTCAATTATATATTGTCAAAATATTCACTTTAACTTTATTGACATTACAAAGTTTCAGAGAGTAAAGGTTTCGCGGAAACGTATTTGGTGCCCCAAACCTGAGGTTAGTGAGATGATATGTCGTCGGTTTACTGCCAAAAAACACAAAGTCAAAATTACATAAAATTATAAAAATGCTAGGAATATGTATATGTTGTTCACGAACAATTGCCCAAGTTTCGTACTGTTGTGCCACAGTATGGTAACATACCAAATTTTTGTTAATATCTACAATTTAATACTGTTTTAAACGAAATAGCATTTACGACTTAATCACTTTTGGCAGTATACCGACGATATGTCAGCTGATATCGTAGAGGAACCTAAGTGGAAAGCGAACTGCAATTTTACCCCTTTTAAAGACTACATGTAAATTGCACTAATTCGATCTGTCTTGTAGTTTTTGTGTGTCAGAATTGAACGTTCGCACGCAGCTTTTAACGGGATTCGAGCCCAGAACCTCCCGGAATTTAGACCTGAGTAACAAACAACTGCGTCAGGTAACGCCGAAATAATTCATGAAAAAAAAAAATTATTAAAAAAAAATAATCTGTGTCCTGGGCTCATAAAGGTTGTACAACACCACGTCTCGATAGGTTACTGTAGTGAAACTCCTGTATAAGTTGTTTCTCGCTGCTTGTTCCTGCTTTTCGGATCGTCTGCCTTGATTATTGACCAACTAAGTTTAATTCTTAATAATCACGTTTCTTATAAAGAAAAAAATTACATACATTTTTTTTTTTAATATTTACGTAAGCATGACTCTGACGCAACAACACCTCAATATCGCTACTGGTTAGATAGATATCGTGGGTTGATGGAAAACAAATTTTGTGCTTTTTCACCCTTTTGGATGTCAAATTTCGAAATATTTTTAATTTACATCTTAGACATTTGTATAAGTATCCAACTGAAGTGTAAATCACATCGCTAGCCCGTTCAGACGAATCAAAATCGATCATTCACTAAAAAAAATACAAATCACCCCTACACAGTATTAAGAAATCGAATTTTGAAAAATCTGAAAACCGTTTTGCGATAGTATCTGTAATCATCATCCTGAAGCAAAAATTAATTGTATATCTCGACGGGTTCGATAGATATCGAGGATTTATCTAAAACACGTTCAAGGTCTTTTCACCACTTAAGAGAATAAATTTCGAAAAACCCTTGAATCATGTTTTAGAATACTTTATTGGTATCTCGTGGACGTAAAAAATACGACATTAGCCCACTGGGTTCAAGATATATCGACGATTAATTGAAAACGCTTTTCACCACTTTTCGCCCCATTTCACGTCCTTAGGTAGCGAATTTCGAAAATTCCTGAAATTACTTTTTAGGTATTTGAGTAAGTATCAATCCTAAACAAAAATCACGTCGCTATATAAAAAACTATGGGATCGATATGTATCGAATGTGAGTCGAAAACTCATATTACCTCTTTTTTAACCAGTTTAGGGCCAAATTCAGAAAATATATTTTAAATGGTACTTGAGATATTTACAAAAGCACCAATTTAAAGCAAAGAGCACTTCGATATCTCGATTGATTCGATAGATATCGAAGGATAATCTAAAACACATTTCACGTATTTTCACCCCTTTAAATAAAGAATTTCGAAACGTCTTTGAGTCCTTTCATAGACATTTGTAAAAGTAACCAATTAAAGTTAAAATCACGACGATAGCCAATTGTGTTTCAAAGATATAGACGATTCATTAAAAACACATTTTGCCTCTTTTTACTGCCTGGGGGTCGAATTTCAAAAAAACCTAAAAC
>PNEQ01017751.1:0-11796 GCA_003012365.1 Medauroidea extradentata | reverse complement strand
AGGGGTGTAGTAGTTTGAGCGGGTTATAACACGAAGGTCAGTGAGAGGGGAAAGTAGGGGGGAATCATCACGTGACTAACAGCCAATTAAAATAAAGTATGGGATAGGGTGGGGGGAGGGGGGATAAGTTAATATATACATGTAAAAAGTGGTGGGGGGCGTCAGTGTGTCGATGGAGCTCGTCCGGGTAAGACGTGCCAGTAGTTGATTTAATTAAATAATTTTTATATAAAAAGTTTTTTTATTAAATAGTTTTTTTATTAAAAAAGTTTTATACTAAAAAGTTTTTTATTAAAAATTATTTTATTAAAAATTTTATTTATTAAATACATGTGGGGTTATTATGGAATGCGAAATCGAAAAATTTTTGTAAGAAACACCAAGATGGCGGCCGGAAACAATATGGTGACCGGAAACAAAATGGAGGTAATATTTTTTCCGGATTTTTTTGAAATTTTTGAAATTTTTTTGGAAATTTTGAATTTTTTTTAAATTTTCGAAATTTTGGGAAATTTTGGTAATTTGATACTCAAGGTCAAGGTCAAGGTCAAGGGTCAAGGTCACCCAACATGGCGGCCGGGGACGTGACGTCACAACATGGCGGGGGAGCTCCTCACTCGGTCGGGCTCCTCACTCCGGCTCCATGTGCCAGAAGGAACCAAATCATACTACTATCCTGAATTTTCTTTTTAAATTGAACTCTTACTGCAAGCTTTGGCTTTTTTGGAATGTGTTTTAAATACCTGACTTGTCCCAATGTTTCCACTTACGTTTCATGAGTTAACATGTTTTTTTTATTTAGTATTAAAATCGATAATTTTCTACATAATATATTTTTTTTATTATTCCTCGCTTATTTTCTTCAGCATATTAATGAAAAGTATTGTATGTTTTCATTTGTATTAAAGTATGCACGTTCATCCTTTCTTGTGAAATCTGTTGAAACGTCAATATCAAAATTGTTCTTTCGCTGGATATATCCTAAATTGTTGGCAAGATAAAATCAGCATTATATATTATTTTTATGGGTGACAGAAATCACACCAACACAGCATGTTAGAAATTTCATTGTCAAAGCTAACCACCTAGGTGGATGCATTTTGCGCTTTTGGGACCTAAAATTGCGGAATCGATAAGGACGACACTGTCGCGCATCCGTCACACACTAGCCCTTAAATGTAGGTATGTAGACTCGTGTACAGTCTTCTCGCTAACAGCTCGCCTCTATAAAACTTTGAGGGGTGACCCTGCAACTTTATAGGGTAATACTGAATATGAATGTATAATATAATATTCTAGCAGTGCGCCCGCGGCTTTGCTCGCGTGTTACTCATGGCAGATAATGTTTGCTTAAATAGATAAACCTCTTTGTACATCTGATAGGTAGAGCAACGATTTTATGGCGAAAAGATTTTTGCAACATTTGGTTCCAATGCGTCATGTGTACACCTGCAGCTCTGCTACATCGTCTGTGATTGGATGATTTTACTCTCACTTGCCTTGGTAAATCACAGACGTACGGAGTCCCAATAATCTTATTATGATTGGTGCAGTCAAATGAGAGATGTGTCTGAACAAAGACACGCTGCCAATAATCATGAAGCAGACCTGCCGAGTGCACAAGAGACACTAAAACAAAGTGCAGCCAAAATCTTTTCGTCATAAAATCGTGGCTCTACAGATAGGTAGTTGATTCATCAAGTGTTAGAATGATAAATCTGCTAGTTGAGCTAACTCTGCAGCAGGATAAGTAGCTATAGCTGTCCACGCTAAAAGCAGTCATAAGTTTGTCCCTGCCACTAAGAGCAACTTCGTCTGGGGCCTAATTTACATCACTGCAACGTTGACGTTGTGGGGTAGTTACAGACACCTAAATGTAAGAGGTTAATCGAATGAAAAACCTCTGATTTATCCTGTGCACAACCATTGGTAACTGTGCCCTCCATTACATATTTTCAAAATATTCACTTGAAGTTTGCTGTAATTAGAAAGTTTTGATGGGAAAAGGTTTTGCGGAAACGTATTTGGGGCCCAACCTTGAGATTTGTGATATGATCTACGTGAACTAATGTTGTTGAGGAACCAAAGTGGCAAGTGATTTTACACCTTTTAAATGACTAAGCAAACTGCATTAATTCGATCCTCCTTGCAGTTCTTGTGTGCCAGAACTGAACGTTCGCACGCAGCTTTTACCGGAATTCGAACAAACAACTGCGTCACGTAACGTCGAAATAATTCATGAAAACAAATTGAATTTAAACACTTAAATATTCATATCCTCGGCTCATAGAGGTTGTAAAACACTACGTCTCGATAGGTTACTGTAGAGCACGGCCGTAGAAGAACATGTCTGGACACTCGCCTGGAAACTTGATCCCCTTGATTGGCTGTAGTTCACTAAGTTACCGAGAATATTGTGTTTTATTGGCGCTTCGGTTAGGGCGGTCGGACTCAAACTCCGCCCACTTCCTTTCCACTAAGGTAAACAATTTATCAAAACGCATTTTTCATCAATTTATGAAATGCCTCCTTCGCTCACAAATTTAAGAAAAGGCTCCAGGAATCTTTATTTACTTTATAAATTTAACAATGGAAAAAAGTGGGCGGTGTTTGAGTCTGACCGCCCTAACTGAAGCGCCCATAAAAAACAATATTCTCGGTAACTTGACGAACTACAGCCAAACAATAAGATATTCAAGTAAAATACAGTGGTAGATAGGCGAGTGTCCAGACCTGTACTTCTACGACCGTGGCATAGAGTGAAAACTCTGCATAGTTTATTTCTCGCTGGTCGTAGGCCTACTTGTTTTTCGGATCTTCTGCCTTGAAATTTGCAAACTTAGTTTTATTCTTACTAATCAAGTTGTCTTATAAAGTAAAAAAACTTACACATAATTTTTTTAATACTTACGTAATCATCAGTCTGACGCGAACAACGCCTCAATATCTCTACTGGTTAGCTAGATAGGCCTATCAGTTGATGGAAAACAAATTTTGTGCATTTTCACCCTTTTGTATCTCGAATTTCGAAATACTTTGATTTCTTATCTTAGGCATTTGTATAAGTATCCATTTGAAGTGCAAATCACGACGGTAGACAGTTCAGTCGAATTAAAATAGATCATTTATTAAAAAACACATATCACCCCTATACAGTAGTAAGAGATTGAATTTCGAAAAACCTTAAAACAGTATTGCGATCACTGTAATCATCTTCCTGAAGCAAAAACTAACTGTATATCGCAACGGGTTCGACAGATATCGAGGATTTATCTAAAACACATTCAAGGTTTTTTCACCACCTAAGAGAGTGAATTTCGAAAAACCCTCGAATCACGTTTTAGAATACTTTATTGGTGTTTCGTGGACGTGAAAAACACAACAATAGCTCGATAGGCTCAAGATATATCGACGAATAATTGAAAACACATTTCACCACTTTTCACCTCCTTAGGTGGGAAGTTCCGAAAATTCCTGAAAATTACTATTCATGTTTTTGAGTAAGCATCAATCTTAATAAACAAAAATCATGTCGCTATGTAAAAAATCAATGGATTCGGTACATACCGATTGTGAATCGAAAACACATTTTACCCTTTTTTAACCTCTTTGGGGCCGAATTCGGGAAATATATTTCAATGGTATTTGGGGTATTTACAAAAGTATAAATGTAAAGCAATGATCACTTCGATATCTCGATTGGTTCGATATATATGGAAGAATAATTGAAAACACATTTAACGTATTTATACCCCCATAATTAAGGAATTTCGAAACGTCTTGGAGTCCTGTTACAGACATTTATATACATAACAAATTGAGGTAAAAATCACGACGATAGTAAATTGTATTTAAGTGATATAAACGATTAACAAAAAACACATTTTGCCCCTTTTTATTGTTTGGGGGTAGAATTTCAAAAAATCCTACGTCTGCTTTTTCGGAATTTACGTAAGCAACGTTTTGAAGTAAATACAAACTCTCTATCCCGAAGGATTCGATAGATATCGATAGTTAATCGAAAACACATTTAAGATCTATCTACCCCCTTAAATGTTGAATTTCGAAAATCCTTAAATTGGCTAATATTAATTTTTTTGTGTGCCTTATCAAATTAAAAACCACGATGATAGGCCGTTGGGTTCGAACTCTATCAACATTTCTTTGGAAACACATTTCACCCCTTTTCACCACCTTATAGAGGGCGAATTTCGGAGAATCCCTTCTTAATGCTCGCCTACGTTCTGAGGGGAACCCCCACAAAAAATTTCACGATTCTAGGTCCAGCAGTTTGGTATGTCAGTCAGTCAGTGTTCTCTTTTATGTATAGAGATTAATATAATAAAAATATAAAATATGTATACAAAATAATAAATAATTTGTGTATTGTGCATGCGTACACCTTCTTAAAGATTCTGCATCAATATTTTCAAACTGCAAAAACATCCATGTTTGCCATTTTCGACAAGAAGAAAATTAACGCAGGTTTAAGTAGAGGACCGGAAGATTTACACACGTGCTATTTTCTTTAAACGCTTTTCTATAGCGGACTTCACGCATGTTGAGTAGTTTTCGAAAAAACGTCTGTCGGCCGAAGCTTTTCTCACCGCTCGGTGGCTTGAGCAGGCCGCCATCTTAAGCGGAGTCAAGTGTGGCTTATCATTAAACCACACACTGTTTAGCTCATATTATCATCACCATCACAATCACCACCATCACAGTCGCCATCGTCCTCGTCGTCCTTCTCGTCATCTTCTGCCTACAGGTAATCTTTACCCGACAGTTCTCCATTTTCTCCTGTCTTCTGCCATCCGCTTCAGGTTCGTGTAATTTCCGCTTCCTCTGATATCACCTATTATTTTGTATCTTCTTCTTCCTTTCTCTTATAATTTTCACTCTTCTACACCTCACGCCAACACTTTGCAATACCTCTTCATTGACGACTCTTTCCTTCCAACTTATTTTTTTCATCCTCCTCCACATCTACATATCAGAGACTTCCAAATGTTTCTCATCTTTGCTGATTAACGTCCATGTCTCTGCTCCATATATAGTGCTACACTCCAAGCAAAGCACTTGGCAAGTCTATTCCTCAGTTCTATACCTAATTTGCTTCGTAACAACTTACTTGTTCTATTAAATGCTTCCTTTCTAGAGAAATGCTTATCAAGTCTTTTAAATAATTATTTTAATTGCGCTAAAATTTATAAAGCTACACAACCGCGAAATTCTTGTCCACGTTAGTTAATATTTTTTTACTTTTTTTATAAATGTTAGTTTTATACTGATTTTTTAAACACATTTCCCAAAATACTATTTTTTATATGCGACAGTAAAAAAATAATCTTGGTCTGAACTTAATACATTCTGTTTCGTCAAAAAGGGTGAATTAAAGTCGAGGTAGCAACGGCGGAATAATGTAAATTACCCCGGGATAGTCTGCTGGCCAGCAGCAATATCCGCAACATTGACAAAATGAGAAAAGTAAACATTTAAATTCACTAGTAATCGAACCGATATCGTCTTTGTACAATATAGGCACTGTTAACCATTGACCCATCACGGCAATTCATGGATGAATAAATTTAAAAATGCTGGTACTAAATTACTTTACAAAAAGTATTTCTATGTGATCTTTGAACTATTCTTGCTATGGGATCTACGCTAACAGAATGACTCCCTTTTCGAAATCAAACCTAAGTAAGGGTAACTTTAAAGTACACATAAGTCCTTAGAATGTTTATTCACACCATATAATATATTAACCACTATTTCTGCATTGTTTATTTTATTTAAAAGAAAAAATGAAGAAACCATATGTCAATACATTTTTTAAATGACTCTGCAAAAAAATTCATACGGAAAGAGTTCCGTAAAGACTCCCATTTTCGCCATTTTTTTTGTAGCGAAAAAAAAAAAACTTCGAAATCACTGTAGATTCTGATTACGTGTAGGCTATACATAAGTGAAACATTTTTTGAATTCCATACCTAAAGCAAACATTACTCACTGACGTTGAGCTGTTTTCAAAATAACATTTATTGATCCAAGCTAAGCACACAGTTCTGTCGGCGACTGGGCAGACGCCTTAAATGGCTATGTATGATACATAATCCGTAACTTCAAGCATCACTTTAACATTTGTAGGTTTTCCGAAGCCAATTTGCAACAACCAATAAACTGAAAACTAAGACAAAAGGCTTTACCACTTTACCAACTTCCTAAGCAAAAACTTTTCTTAAGTAACTTATTTGGGAAGAAAAATCGCTCACTTCGAAATCTCGTACATTTAACAGCTGCGCACCAGCTTCTAAAACAAATTTCATTCATAGAAACATTTAATGAACGCAATTAATTAATTAATTACTTTTCTTCTTTGTGGGAACATTTCACGTACTTCATATTATTTCATCATATCAGTCATCTGTACAAGCAATTACTTATATCCCAATATAAATCCATACCAAAAAAGTGAACGAATTTCAGCATGATGGCTCTTTGATTAAATTATTAAGAAATAATACAAATTGCATGCTATTACAAACATATCACACTTTAAAAGATTTTGGTTTTTCAAAGTTCTTGTAAAATAATATTTATAAACGAATTTCTTTACAGCTGTGATCAAAACAGAATAAGAAAACAATGGTAACGAAATAAAACAAATAAACCTCTCAGCAGGTTTTTAATTTTTCATATTATTAGGTGAACTACATATTGTACTTTACGTGTCGTTTCAATGTTGCCTGCGACATCTGTAACTAAAGATGTTGACATCTACGCATGTTGTTCACTGTTCTTGTCTACTGTTTTTGTCTACTTCCGTCTTTTTCATTTTGGGAATCTGGTTCTATTTGTGTCTGTCTTTGTGTCTGGGTGTTTTGTCGATGTTCGACTGAATTCTACCATTAGAATTCTTTATTGTCTAATTAATAAAAAAGTGACAGAATTCCTCTGGAATCGCTTTATCTCTGTTTTGTGTGTGTGTTTTACGTCTTTTTTTTTGTACTTTGTGATACAACACAAGTTTGATCAGCAAAACATGGGCGATGGTGTATGTACACAAACCAATTATTTATAATTGTAAACTCCCATTGCAACAAGCATTTAAAAAACTTATGATGTGTCATGTCAATAGAATAAAATCTGTAATGGATACATACTAACAACACAAATTTTTCTGAAAAATATTTAGTCTACGGTTTCTATACCTTAGGTCACAAAGAATAATTCTACAAGAACCGAGACAATTTCACTCCAATAATCCTGTAAAAATTTAGTTTAAAAATGTAGGTTCTTTCTGTAACAGTGGTAAAATCAACTTGGCAGAAACAATTTTAAAAAATTAATGTCTCAGTTGTCGTTTTAATCAATTTTCCTGTGCAGATAGAGAAGGTCCATGTGAATGCATGGACTTAATTGAAACACGCTGTGCTGAAAGTATACTTTTCAATTAAACCCACATGCAGGACTACAAATATTTGTACACACAAGCTACATACGAATTGGATTTGATGTCTGGACTTAACAACAGGTATAAAAACATCGAAGTGTACTCAATTGTTTTTTGTTGTAATATGAGATGTTGACATATGAAGAAATTGATGAATACTTTGCATTTCAGGAAATAATTTTTTTTAATTTCAATCAGTTCATTAAAATTATTTTTATATGTATCAGTATTTTTATTACTTCATACAAATGCGACCGACAAATCCTTAGCAAGCTCTTGCTGACACCGTCAACCATTATGAAAATAAATGGGATGAACTCCTGTACATTGCCTACAACATTTGTGCTCGTACATTTGAAGGCGGCTTATTGAGTAATGTGACTTATGTAACATAAATTGTTCTCCTGTAGCTACAGTCTAGGACCCATAGCTTTCGAGCAAAACATACACGAAGCTTGAGCAAGGTGATACAGGGCCTACAGTTCAACAAACCATCACAGAAGTATTTATTTTTAGTTATCTATTTTATAGCGGCTAGTGTACAAGGAAAGGAGAGAGTTTTAATAAGCAAGTAATGTGTGATAACTTTTTTATGTTAGTATACAAATGGGACATCATTATCCATGCAATCGAAAATTATGAACTTTTTGTTTTAATGTAGTTGGTTCTCTTTCTTGTAATATACCACTGCAGCGTGAAGTTTTAGGTTGCCCGAATTCCTTAATCCTTGGATATCATCCTGAGTTTTTAACTATCGCATAGTAAATCATCATTAGCACTTTTTTTTTTTTTTTTTCAAAATTTTCAACTAATAGAAATTATTTTTTCCGTGGCAAGGGAATTTTTTTTTCTATTTTCTGTTTTGGTAACTCAGAAACCTCATTGACAATGATTATTTCATTTGTTGTTCACTCTAAGCTGTTGCTATCCATTGTCAAAACTGGACTGGTTTATCAGAATAAGTCTTCTGAAAATGGTTTGTGAATGTGTCATTAGTACAAGATAGCTGGCTGAACATTAACAACAAATATTTATCATCTAAGTTCTTATATTCACATCAGACATTCATTCGTTTATAAGACCATGGCACGTGTCATTCATTTAAATGTTTTTTAGAAGTATATGGACGTTTTCGTGAACAGTGCAAATACGGACAGCAAGTGTACCTGATTAGCCTGCAAGCACCCCCTCTGTAAGTCTGAAGACTGTAAAATTTGAGAAACTGGTCTTGCTTTAGAGAAACAAAAAAGGGGCTCTCGAATGAAGGCCATCGCTCTGACATGTTGCTTATAACCATTTTTTTGTGTTTACATACTATTTTTACGGGTACTTAACAGTGTCCTCTCGTTGCATTACTCTTGAATTTTCGTCTTACAAATAAAATTCTGTTACTTTTGATAGTTTTTCCTATTTTCTGGATGTTGGCAACGATAAAATATATTTCCCAGTCAAAAACGCATGTGCTTGGCATATAATAATGTGCAGAAATTCACAAAATTGTTCCCGACATTCTTTCTAGGCCAAGCCAGGATCAAGAGTAATAAGTTGCGGTTTTTGGTCATGGATTCTCACATTTTAATTTTAATGGGCTTCATTAACTAATCAAAATGCTTTTATTGACCTTGCAGACAACCATTTGAGTTTTTGTGTTCTTGTTCAGATGCTGTTCTGTGTCACAAAACTTAAGTCACTAAGCTTAAAACAACAGAAATATCAATGATCATGTATCCCTAATATTTATAATTAACTTTTTCAACACTACCCAGCATTTCTTCAAAACAGTTTTTTTCTTTGTTAATACTATCAGTTAACGAAGCTTTCCTATAAGATTTATGGCACTTTATGACGTGCAGCGTAAAAAAAAATTATATTAAAATTTATGTAATTAATTTGGAAGAATCAAGATGTTCGCTGAAACTATTATACCTCATCTTCGCATGAAAACCACACTCATGTTTCAATACAAAAATGATAATGTAATCTGCAAAATTAACTTATAATAAATACGTGACGTGTTGTGTAGTTGTATGTTCCAGTTTTCACATCTAAGCCCAACAGCTGCACTCTGCAACCAATTGTTAAACTACAATGGAATTTTACAAACATCTGTAGATGTTCTTGCCTCATATTGCAACACATTTTTAGTAACATCCGCGACACTGGAGGACGTTTTCAAGATTTTCGTGATGAATTGACAAGGAATAACCCAATGTCATTCTAGAGACATGCGACTACATTTCTGCGGGCAAACTCTATCATTGAGTCCTACACTGACTGGATACTGCGAACACAGACTTAGGCTCCCGTCGGGTGTACTTCAAACCTGACTCAGAAATACGTTCTTTCCCCATTTGCAAACAGCTTATTATTATGCTGTCGGGCATTGACATCAACATTAGCAACAATGTTTCATGAAACAGTAATATATTTTATAGACATTTAATATGAGTATATATAAAACAATCTGGTTTCAAAAGTTTTTTTTTTCCGCAATGTTGAAAGAAGCATATGGTTGAAACGTAATATTTGTAACGATGGAAGGTGGCCAGACAGCCAGACTGCGTTGGTGTAGTGTGTGAGGCACAAAATCAATGTAGTGCTAACGGAGCTGATGGCCAGCAAATGTAGTATCACCTCTTCGCGCAAGGCACTCAACTAGCATACAGTACTTACTATTATTCTTTCTCCTATTAGACTTTAAGCAGCGAACAAAATTTTATTTGTGAAAACTTTAGGTAGCAGTCTAACATATTCTTCTACACCACCCGTACTGTTTTTTGTATTCGATTGGTATTTTCTAAGATACGGAAGTCTGGAAAATCTGCTTTTAACAATTATGAGAAGCCCTAAAATCGTGTTTATAATAACGGTGCTCGATTTTTTTAAACTCACAGCAGCATATCGTTTCCTTCCTAATATATACTAATGTAATGCGTCTAAATTATGTCGAAAGGGAACAATCACAACTTACTACAACATATTTCAAGCCCCAACAGCCATAGAGCAGCGCACTAAATAGTAGCATAGCAGTACTCACATCGTGCTGCGACCACATCATGGTGCCCACGCCGTGTCGGAGATGTTGATGCCAGTTGCCTGCGTACCGGCCACCTGATGGATATTGCATCACACCCTGGCCATCTCTCAAATTGGCGGACCACTGGCCGTCATAGTAGGTGCGGCGGTGCTTGTCGTAGGAGAGCAGGCCTCGTCCATGCTTGCAACCAAGTCGCCAGTCGCCGATGTAGGTGTGACTGACGTCAGGTCTGGCCACGAACATGCCGGCTCCATGGCGGTGACCACGATACACCTGGCCCTCGTACCAGCTGAGGTCTGCCCACTGAAGGCGACCTCTGCCGCTCATCATGCCATTCTGGAAGTCTCCCTGTGGACGACACATCATCTCACGTCTCTGCCCCTCTTGTGCAAACATCTGTGTCGACTTTACACTGGTCCACGCAAGCATCTCATCACAGCCAATTGTGTAGAATTGCACAACTATAATGTGTTTTGGTAAATATATGTTTATATGGCTGGACAAAGTGACAGTATAGGTGGTTCACTTTAAAGTGAGCACTGCCCAACACTTATAATAATCAAAAAAGTGTATTTATTGGGGCTATAGAAGTAAAGTTTGCAGATTTGTGAAATGTTTACACTAGTTTTAAGTTACGTGAAAGTTCCCGTATTTAAAATACTAAAGGTGGAGGCATAATGGCACTCAGAAAATTGTAAGCAGTGCTCAGTTTATCCTGAACAGCCTATAGCAATCGAAGACCTGTATTTCATAAGACTATCATAACAATGTTTGAAAACTAACTCTGGTGTCTTTTTATTACTTTGGTAGGAGGCTGCTTTCCAAAGTGATACAGATATAATTTGCAATAGTAAATGTAATGCTCAAGCATTTTTTAAACAGCTGGAGGTGATTGTGACACAGACACATTACCTGCCGCAAGTCAAATGAAAGTCGCATAGGTCTAGTCTAGAGCCAGTCATTTTGTTCCGGTACGTGGAATGGAGTAAGGGAATTTTATTCTTAGGGTATCAGTTATGTAACTGCATACGCACTTGTGTGTTCAGCATGTGCCTTCTTGTTTATGTAAAATATCTATTCGAGATTTTGAATTATTTTAGGTGTCAGTACAAGATCAGTTATTAAAAATAGTGCTGTTTTATGGAGCTAGCATTTGAATGTTCATTCAAGACTTTAAGGTCACAACTCTCTCAGAAAATATTTGATATTTTTTATGCCAGTAAATCTTAAATAAACAATTACAACCGCCATATTGTTTTCCCATATCTGAATTTTCCTTTGTATACATGAAGTGGATAAACATTCA
>PNEQ01017750.1:0-11796 GCA_003012365.1 Medauroidea extradentata | reverse complement strand
CTAAAATTAATCTGCTTTATTCTTCCTAAAGTGAAATTATTCTGTTCGTAAATTTTTAACTGGCATTCACCGGCTAATAAAATCATATGCACTTAAAACTAATACACGGTGAAGATAAATACTTGTACTCGCTGTTATGGGGTCCTTGTAAAGTATAGAGCGAAGCACTATACAAACAATATCATTTCTAGTTTTTTTTCTGGTCGACGTGGCTTCTACAATAATGCACTGTAAAATTTATCTGTTGGTGAAATACGATATCAAAGTTTATAGTTAGGAAATACGAGCATCAAGCAGGCCTATGTTGGGCCAGTGGTGACAGCAGGAGGGAGAGGGGAGAGGCTTGACGGGCTACACGTGCGTCGCTGCAATACCTCGCGTCTGCGACACGCTTACTGTTTGCGCATGGGCACACTTAAGTTCGCTAGAAAAGATGCAAGGGGAAGTGGAGAGGCCGGCCGTACCTGAATCAAGGTTACGGAAATAACCGAAGCTGGCTTCATCGTGTAAGTACCTAGACATAAGTGGGACCCACGGCCAGGCGGCTAGTTGTGTTTGTAGCATGGGCCGAGCCGCACCTGCCTGCTCCTTCGGTATGTTACCGACCATGGTAAGATTACTTCTCGATCTTTTCATTCCTTTTTTCTGTCCTGCCCGCTTAGACTTCTATGCTTTTCTCTTGTTCAGTGACGGTAACGATTGTTGCATAAGAATGTACTGTATCTATTGTATCCTTGAGATCTTATAATATACGGCAGTGTTGATTTCAACTGTTGTTACTTTCTGACATTTGGGTCACGTAGCTGATAATCCTGCCTTCCCCTGGCCCTCGATACTCCTCGAGTGTTCGCTAGTATGTTATGGTTTAGTGTGAGGTTCGGGTAGTAAGTCCCCTAGTGTCACAAAAGAAATGGAAGTAGTACCACAAGAAATTCTTCGAGTGCAAGCAACACTTCTCATTTCCCTGACAGTCTTCTGGCACTTTTGGAAGTTCTTGTAACTGGTAAGGACAAAACAAGCAAGGCTGCATCTATTGGCCAAGACATCGCACAAGCTGTGCGCCCAAGAGTCGTGCTACAATCTTTGCAATTGGGATTGGGATGGCTTGTTCACTTTAACACAGGCTCAAGATTGTTAGTAGATACACTACACAGCATGGGTTTTTCTTGTTCATATTCAGGGGTGTTACAGTTTTCACAATGTTCAGCTGGAACTATTGGTAATGATCTGCCGGGGTATAGCCCCGGAAGTTTTATACAGTATGCTGCCGATAATGTCGACCACAATATTGCCACACTGGATCTCCTTATACTTCTACCACATCATTAAAAAAATGTACCTTATGATATCTTCATTTGCTAAGAACCAAAGGCTAATGCAAAAGAAACCTTTGAATACCACATCAGACATGTTAGGGAGAAGTTGGGAGAAAACATTACATCACACAAATTGTTTGCATAGGCTCTTTCTTCTTGGTTGCGACACCACATCGAGGCTATTTTCAATTAGCAAGGTAGAATCCATTAATGCACTAACATTTGAAGAAATTTGCCATCAAGCAGCTGTATTCAGCACATCTGGAAAAACTATGCTAAAACAGAAGAAATGCCGAAGGTTAGAGTTATTATCAAAAATGTGAGCGAGCCGGCAAAGCACGTGAAACCAGACACTCTGTCTCCAACTTCAGATACCTGCTCTTTCCACAGCATGAGGGTATACCACCAGGTTCGAGCTTGGCTGCGAATAATAGATACATTACAGTGGGGATGGGTAAGGAAAGAGAGTAAACATTCTCCTATTAAATCATCCAAGCCTCCAGCACCAAGGTCCCTTCCTCAAGTTAATATGGTGTGGGTGTATAAACACTTTGGCAAATACGTATTACAAATTCAGAGTGAATTTTAAAAATTTGTCAATTCACGCCTGTTAATGTGAAATATGAATAACAGAAATCATTTTTTAAAAAATAAAAAGACTCTCTACATTTTTTCATTCAGTTAATTTTTTTAACATACTGGACAGTTTCTTTGATATTCTTGTTAA
This sequence comes from Medauroidea extradentata, assembly GCA_003012365.1. Classification (NCBI taxonomy): domain Eukaryota; kingdom Metazoa; phylum Arthropoda; class Insecta; order Phasmatodea; family Phasmatidae; genus Medauroidea; species Medauroidea extradentata. Next base: position 9,753 of record PNEQ01017750.1, on the reverse strand, counting down.
TTCAAGCCGAATTACAGATTTGAGGAATTCTTTTTTCGGAAATATTTGAAACTCTGCAGTTTGAGAATGAAGTATGGGAGACTGATGAAACAAAAAGCATCTAATAGGAAATTTTGCGTTCTTTATATTTTATCTCCATACTTTTTCTTATAAAATGTCCCGGTTTAAGGAATTAATTTTTTTTTTGTGGAAAGTGTCATTTACGCGTCATTTTTTTCCAAAATGAGGCTATCCTACACGTCTGGGGATGAAGACTCTTCAGAATCGGATTCCTAAGACATTCTCTGTTAAGAAACGTTGGGTTCATTTCTGTTGCAGTTAGTTCCCCAGGCAAAATAACTTTACTAGACTATAAACGTGAGACAAGGACACTAGTTAGGTGTCTCATTACCTTCATGTACATGTCACCAGTACCACTGTACTCTCATTACCAATTACTGTTGATAAGTCTGCAGTGATAACTGTACAGAGTGTCATCATCCTAAATGAAGCGTCAATAGTAAAGGTGAGCCAGAGATGCCTGCCAGCCTCTCCAAACCCAAGGATGTAGTCTGTTACTAGCCAACAGAGTCCACCAGCCTCTCCTAATAGCCCAGTCAATAAAGGCTAAACAACTTCGAATGTCGGGGATAATTAGGGTACAGCTGAATTTTTCACAGATGATAGACCAATACTAGAGGAGCATTTCCTCAAAAGTCCCCACTCCTCCCCATGGAGCTTCCCCCCTACCCTTCTCCTGCTCTGAGTTGAGAAATGCAGACCTTCAGAGAAGTGCTTATATCTCCATAAGTAATGCTTAGATTAAGTTGTTATTTTTTTTGTTCTAACTCTTGTTTAACAGAGTACAATAAAGTTCCCGTGGGTTTTTGCAATAAAGTTGATACTTTTGTTTTAGGAAATGTACCAAAAAATATGCCTTTTCACTTTTCCTGTTTTTCTTTTTGCTTCATAACTTCTTATAATAATATTAATTAAAAAATAGTTTGCTGTAAAGTTATAGCTTAGCTTTTCCTGAACTCAAACACATATAACAATATTAGATTTGTTTAAAAGTTACAGGCGAAAACGGTCTAAACAAGGTTGCGGACCCAGCGCTATGTAGTATGCTTGACAATGTGTCACCTCTTGTACTGTTTTAAATTAATGAATACATCATTGAATACACAGTCACCGAAACTACTAAAGTATGTTTCATCGCACAGTCAAAATGTGCTGCCAGACGTACTACGAAACATTCATATTTAAATTATTCTCCGTGAACTAAGACGACTACATTATGAATGCCGCATTGTTAAATGAACACAAGGCATAAACAGCTATCGCATGTTATGTACGACGTACGGACATTGTGTTAAATTTTGCAATTTAAAAGCCCGGCACTTTCTTAAATTTATTATTTTAAATCAGGGTAGTAATAACAACGATATACAGATGTGTGATGAATAAATACGGATGCCAGTGCCGCCTCGGAGGCCACTGCCACCCCAGCAGCCACGGTCTAGGAATAGACCAGCTACACACCCTTATCTCAGATGTCTGTTGGTTCGTAATCTTGGAACTATAAACACAGAGGACAGTTTAGAGGAAGTGGCGGGCGAGAGAAGTGGCTCTCTTAGTGGGTCTGTCTGTGCCTTCTAGCTCGACACTTGTGTTGGAACACTGAACAAAAAGTAAGTTGGTTTTATTGTGAACCTGTATATTATAGGTGCATTTCTCAACAAACAAACTTTAAAACGTACCTGAGAATATACATTAGGACGTAGCACAGCACGATCATCAGGTCGTGACATTTGTAATTGTTTTTTTTTTTGTCTTATTAGAGCCATTAGAAAGTAAAAATACAACTTGCGACACTAGCAATTACAACATATGTATAGTAATGGATTACTTTAATTTATAGTGTATTATTCGTGGCAAAAGTCTAGAAGGGGACACTACATTGGTTGAGAAGGGACTGAAAACTATTGTTTCAGCTAGTTTACAGTTAAATGATAGACTCCATGAGAAGTTGGAAGGTAAAAAAAGTATTACAGTTCATAAGTTGTGTAGACAAAACTATACCCGTCCAAGTATTGAGGCTGCTCTTAGAGCATCTGAAACATCCGAGACCTCGCTTTCTTCAACGTCTTTGTCGTACGCAGTTCAGAAGGAAAATTCAATTTAGAAGTCACTGTTTCATTTGTAGTAAACCAGCCGTTGTAGACATAAAAGCACCGAGTACGTCTGAACGTAGAAAACCAGTTCATTTTGTTACCACAATAGAAATAAGGGAATTGTATTGAAAAAATGTCACGAACGAGATGATGAGTGGGAAGAGAGAGTTAAAACCAGGCTGTTAAATGTAAGCGACCTTGTAGCACCTGAAGTTGGGTACCACAAATACTGCTACTGCAATTTTTGTAAAATTAGCAAGTCAGAAAAATGTTCAGTAGGAAGACCAAAACTAAACGAATCATTCTCAAGTTTATGTGAATACATAGAGAACGATGACGAATGCCAGTGCTCGATAAAGGAACTACATAATATTATGAAAGATTTATCTGGCCTACAGGAAACTTACACAGATAAATATCTGAAGAATCTCCTCAAAGAACATTTTAAATATCGTTTGTTACTTTCTAATGTTTCTGGTAGAAAAAACGTGGTGTGTTTGTCGGATACCGCTGATAAATTGATCGATCAGTGGTACAAAGATAGTGAGAGGGATCCTATATTAGCTGCTGCTGATATTGATGTACAAAAATGATGTACGATTCACACAATTACCCAAGTGCTGAAGAAATCAGATCAGGAGGAATCAATTTAATTCCAGAGAGTTTGAAATCTTTCACTTCTCGAGGAATCAGAAAGAAAAAAAATATGAATGTAAAGAAAATAGAAAGAAAATGTACCGTGATAAATCATACTTTAGTATGATTTAGTCCTGCACCTGCGCCAAACAAGTGGGATGCATGTTCTTTATTTGATCTGAATGCCTAAATTATTATTTAAATGCTCTTAGGGTGTTTGGTGAATTTCGAGAAACTAAATTACCAACCTAGAATTGTTAAAAAAAAAAAAAAAAAAAAAAATATTGATTGAAAAGACTTTTTAATGTTGATATGTTATATAAAAAAATTATTTTACTTTGAAGGTCTTGTTAAAGCATAAAATAAAATGTTATAAAAAGAAATATTAATTATAAGTTCCGGGGTCGGAATTTTGTTTAACTTAAAATGTAACCATGTTCTTCATTAAATGTAACTACGATGATAATCAAGATAAACAAATATTTACATAAGTGGATGTTTTAAAAACTTAAATACTCAAGTTCACACACTGATCTGTTAAAGAATAAAAAAAAAAAAAAGAAATTTTAATATTGTTCCAAGTAAACATATTTGTTGGACATTTATGTTTCATCCATACTTTCCTGGCCAATAACATAATTTACAAATAAAAGTAAGTAAAATGAAGTAGATTTTTGTAGGCAACTGTTGACAACCGTGGGTTCGGCACTGTTTTTTTTTTTATTATTATTTTACCGAGAGTGATCATGCAGGAAACTCAACGCCTCACGTCTGAGCCTGGTCTGCCCCTGTCTCTGTGAGGCCTCAGTCATTTGAGGTGTTGCGTTTGGGATGACTGAGGGGTCGCAGTGATATGGGCGGCTATTGGCGGCTCAGTTACCAGCAACTGAAGCCTGCCAGCTTCTTCTAACCTCAGGTTGTGGTCTGTTACTAGCTACCAAAGCCCATCCCTCCTACCTGTACATTTACTTCGCCTAGAGCAAAGAAGACTCAGGTAACCCCAAGGACCGCACGCTTAGTTACTTAATGCACCCGTGAATAGTAATCTGAGCCGCTACCTTCTGTTTCGCAGTTAGGAACGGGAAGCGGGAAATGTGCAGTCTCTGTATTAAATAATATATGTAGCTCAGTTTTTTTAGCAAATCACTATGTGAAACAAGTGTTTAAGTTTGTGAATCACAATGTAAATTTGGACTCCATAACTTTATAATTGAATCTCCGACTCGTGTAATATTGTAATCAGTGAACTTTGAACTGGAACTTGCGTGAAGTGAAATCCTATCTTGGAGAGTGTTTTTTTGGCATGTGCGACGAATCCTTGCTTGGACTGCACATATCTTCAGAGGAGTTTGTTCTCGAAGAGTGGAAGCATAAGGCTGCTTAAGACCGCTGCCAAACTGCTAAAGTATTCCTTCACCGATGAAAGGGTCAGGCGCAGCACAGGTATCAGCTACATTGTACAAGTTGCACAGTGTGTCCCAGCACACCACAACAGTTAAGCTCCATCGCATAAAGTATAGATTGTGGCATTGAGAGAGGTGTATTATTTCCTTGTTGTGGTGTGTGGCTCGGTTTAGGAACTTAAATAGAGATAGTATTAAATTTCGCAGCATTTTTCAAAATTTGATAGCTTTGTTGTGTTGAAAGAATGTTGTGTAATTCATCTGGTTTTAGTTTCTTTAAGCAACGCGAGATTGCTTTGTATTTTGATAGGCTCTCTTTTGGAATCGTGGGAAGGGGGTGGCGAATGAAGTTATGAGGGTTCGGGTTGCGTCAGCCAAGGGCACTGTGAACTTTCAAGGCTAGCCTTGCACGTGTCATTGTCCCGAGGTACTGCGCAGTTAGAATTTTTCTAGGCTCTCGTTTGGGCAAGGGGGGTGCGGAGGCTGTGGCCAACGACATGGGGCATTCCCGAGTTTCATCATTTGGAGCTTTGGGAGCCCACCGCCAGAAGTCTCTGCCTTCTGGGAATTCCCCACGTCCAAGGTTTACTCTCTCACCACTCTAAATTGTGGAATAAAAAGTCGTGACTCCGAGAATGACGGACGTGACAGGGCTTCGGCCCTCCAATATTGATGAAGTAATGGTTGAGTGGCAATTTAACAGACGCAAGTAGCACCCAGGCCTTATCTTTCTTTTACTTTATTTCGGACTGCCTACAATAATCTTTTAAATTATTTTTCACTTGTGTCTGTAGGCCGTTTGGATGTGGGAAGTTACGGCCTCCCTCTTCGTAAGTATTTGCCACGTGTAAATTTACCATGTGCCTTTGTTTGAACTTAACTCGTTAACGACGATGTCTACGAGTTCTATTTAGTCTCGTGAACCGAGCTACGCCGGGGCAAGACAGTACTTAATTTACGAACTTTTGTAAACTGAATTTTTTACTAAAAAAAAAAACTTGACAGTTCTGTACGTATATTAGTTTCCCCAGCTTCATACATCAATAGTCTACTTTCAAAAATGTAACGAGTGTCGGCAAATTCGGCAAGATAGGCCGGTTCTCCTGGCCTGACATGTTAGTCTCGTAGCATACAACTAACATGTTAAAAGATGTAGCCAGGTTCTTAGAGCAGTCCAGCAACTGGTACCCGAACTTGTCAGTCCTTGAAGACTGTACTAATACATAAAGATGATCCATGAGTTAATTAGTGAGGAGAGATCAGAGTCTCAGCCTACTATCTTTACCACTTCAGCAAAGAAGCTCTAGCTTCTTCGTTAACTCTTTTAGCCTTCCCCTATTTCGAACAGTGTAATTGTCTATCATTTATGCTGCCAAGAGGAGGGAACACAGCTTTCCTTCACCTGAGGCACCACTTACATGGACTCACAGCTCCCCCTCTATCCACAGGGAAAACTAGCCAGCATAGTCGTCCCTGTGGTAGGTGCTGTTCTACCTAGTTCGGCAAACAATATGATAGTGAGAGAGAACTTGAGCGAAGCCAGCGACCTTAGCTGCGCCGAGCCGGCGACACTTATTCCTACATTACTCAAACTAAACTCAGTTTTACACAAACCACATCTTGCAGCACATGAGTTATCAACAGCTGGTCTTAACCATTCTGAAAAATCGACATTTACTAGCCATGTCTCTCAGGAAATCAATTTTGTGTACTTGAAAAGAGACATCTAAGCTTTTAGAAATTTAGCCTACCCTAAAACACAAATACTAACAAATATTTGAATTATATTAATTCATGTGCAGTAAATACCACTTTAAAACTAGCTGCATTTTCATGCACAAATTGAAGACAAACTAAAAATTAACCAAAGTAAATCCAGTTTAACAGCATACGTTGTTTGTCGGATTATACAATTTCAACAGCAAAACACTGCAAATAAAATATGTATCATACTTCCTACCAAACCACTAACATTTCTTCAATATTACATAAATGCAGCTTTTTTAATACATATTAATTGTTTATATTATAAAACACGATCACCAACACATCCCTGTTCATTTAAAAGCACAGTAATAAACAGTACGACGACTTCCGCCATTTTGAATTCCTTCCTCGTACTAGAGCCACGATGGCGGAAACTAAACATGGAATTAATCAATGTTTAAATCGGAGGCACAGACATTTGCAATTGATGAACGGTGATGAAACCGGTGGCAAAACTGTTTCATAAAGTTTTCGAGATAGCTAGTGTTTTGTTATTGTAAGACCAACACAAAACGACGCACAAATTCAGAAAAAGAATCTTGATTGTTCCATACAATCTCTCTAGTTATAAATTATTAGCATAACGCAAAGAAATGATTTACTTAATACCCGGAAATAGTTAGGAAATTCCTTGTATTATCCCGGATTTTCCTTCAAAATTTAAATTCACTGTATATTCCCGGTAATCACGGCCTGTTACCTTACGCCAAATAATGTGATTTGTTTCCAAACCAACACTCTGAGTTTCAAACTAATATACGAGACAGGTTCAAAAGCTTTGAACAAAAGTTTGGACTGACAATGAAAAAAATATTTTTGTCAGTAAAAATGTTTCCGACCACACAAAAATAATTCAGACAAGAGCACGCCCGTGGTGAAGGAACAACACAACTTCTCCGTCAGATACCCCACACTGCTTATCGAGGTCTCAATAGGGAAAATTCCTAGAAAAAGTTTTTAATATTTACTTCATTCTGCCGAATTATTTCGCAACTAAATGCAGCCAAGCAAAGCAATAGCTACGTGATCATTGTAATTTTAGAATTATTCAGCCTTAAAAATGCCCTATTTTGAAACGCCGCCACAAACATTGAAAACGTGTTCTTATTGGCTAACACATTTATGACGTAATCTTACTTGTTTTGAATAGCCACTTTCCCGCCAGGCACTATTGTGTGTATTGGAATTTTTCAACATCTTAAAAAAACTAATAAAATTTAGCGAACCCAGTTACGTAAAAGTTAATTAGGGGAATTCACCAGCTGTTTAGACATGCGTGGTTGTATATTTGGTAGCCAATAACGAAGATTTATTTCACTTGAGTTTATTTTAAAGGAGTGAAGACAGCAATGTATTAGTAGGCCTAGCTCTCACACATTGAGACGTTTTAGTTATAGGTTTGAGTTTATGTAAATTTAATTAAAATTACAGAGAGATAATGACTTACTACGAATTCTGTTTAATATTTCAGATCCAATGTATGATCATAAGTTTAAGTTGGAAAGGTCACACGAACAAAGTTCACATGAATACAAAAAGTGAACCTATCAAGCTGAGATTTGGAATGCGTTTAACCAAACCTAGCACTGAATATGATAGAACATTCTGGTTGTACGAGTCGACAAAATAATATGGCAGATCAATTATTTTATTACAAGTACATTTTCTCTCTCTGTAATTTTTACGTTTCTCGTGAACGGCATTGAGTCAGCTGTACTGCCATCTCTGAGCAAGTTTCGCAAGACCCAGCCTACCACACGAATTGTCGGCCAATCACTGGTGTTTGAACTCGCCTATTGGCCAATGACGTTGCCGCAGCCAGTGGAACAGCCAAAACACTACAGCTGTAGGGATTAGGTCGCAAACTTAACGCTATTGACTGCAATTTTTAACTTAAAAGAACTTATTTATTTTATATTAACCATGTTATATTGTACAAAATGCAGCATTACATATGTACACTGTATTTTTGTGGTTAATAGCAGACTATTAGGTCTCTTCTTGAAGCTTTAAACTATGCAGTACGCCTTGATTTATCAGACGGCGCTAAGATTTTATTTCGAGTGAATTGCATTTTATTGCTGCGCAAACAAACTACTATCCACATTTATAGACTTCAGAGTTCAAGCCATACTCGATTTTACCGCATAAACTACTTTATTCAACATATTTTCATGGCTTGAATGTATGTTGCTGTCGTTTGTGTGTTAAGTACATTTAAACGTACAGTATCATGACGTCACAGGGACAAAATCATGGCGGATCACGTTTTTGCCACGCAAAACAGACTGCTCATTTTATTTTAGGTTTTTCTGGAGTTTCACAGACACAATGAAAGAAAGTACAGTACCATTTTTATAGAAATTAAATGCACTTTTAAATAAAAATATAATAAAAAAAAGGAATTTTCCCTATTAGAGGAAGGAAATTTCAAGCACTAACTGATACTGGATGCAGAAGAAGCTGCATTGCTACAACAGTCATCACTACACAAAATCTCATTCCAATCAAGAAGATACACTAGACCCTCGATTTTACGAAAACTGACGGTTCCATTTAGGACATTCGTAAAATTGCTGCCTACGTAAAATCGTTTGAAGCCAATTTTGGCCCCATCCCTACACCAAATTTTAAAAATGTATTTTTTCTGCAAAGTATATCCAATTGAGTCCTGATTTTCATAGCGTTTTGCAGGACAGTAAGACAAGTTATCATTAAAATATAAATATATCACAAGAGTGACGTCTTCTGATTAAAATGGGTAAATAACCCTGAACGGTAAATATGACCGACGATGTCCTGTAGAAAATAAGAGAGCACAGAGCACAGAGTATCTTCTTGCGAATACATAGTCAGACATTTGTATTGTTTAACACGAAAAATGGCAAATAATAACTAAAGTTTAAATTTATATCAATAGACAGACGTCTTCCGATTAAAATCACACCTACGAACGATCGATACGACTAATCCGTGTCACAAAAAAAATTACACCAATCACAGATGCTTCTCACGATCGTGTAGATTTGATGTTCGCAGCATTGTGTGGAAAAATAAACCAAACAAGGTTTACAAGACTCTTGTCAAAACAAACTAAAAGTAATGTCGCAAGCAAAAAAAAATTTTTATTTCGGAGGTTGCGAGGCTGGTGCACTATCTTATGCAACACGAAAATAATGAATAATAAAAATTAAGCAAAGTTAGAAGACAAGCCTTTGTGTTGTACTGTGTTCGGCACTTGTGCCCTTTAAACAATGGCACGTTGCTGCAAGAGTAGAGTTAATGCAAAAACAGCGCCGTCAACAAGTCCAAACTTAGTCACTTATGCCAATCTTACCTGCTGCCAAGACAGGTTTACTTTCCAAATGCTTGCCTGGCTGATGTGTAGTGCTGGTAACGTGTCCCTCCTCTTTTGTCTTGCTTTCACTGTGCTTGCAGTCTCAGAGACACAAGGTCAGACACTCTCCCTCCCTCCTCCGCCTTCCGTTCATACCTGCTGCCAAGACATGTTTACTTTCCAAATGCTTGCCTGGCTGATGTGTGGTGCTGATAACGTGTCCCTCCTCTTTTGTCTTGCTTTCACTGTGCTTGCAGTCTCAGAGACACAAGGTCAGACACTCTCCCTCCCTCCTCCGCCTTCCGTTCATACCTGCTGCCAAGTCATGTTTACATTCCAAATGCTTGCCTGGCTGATGTGTAGTGCTGATAACGTGTCCCTCCTCTTTTGTCTTGCTTTCACTGTGCTTGCAGTCTCAGAGACACAAGGTCAGACACTCTCCCTCCCTCCTCCGCCT